>JAQGCC010001519.1:0-23212 GCA_034698905.1 Xestoiulus laeticollis | reverse complement strand
TAAAAATTATATAAGAATTAATTTTGTTATAATCAGAAGCCTTGTTTAAGGCTAGTCAAACGCGCGTTTCCAGCCTATAGTGTGGCCTGCCGGAGCTTAAGGCTTCTAATTATAATAGAATTTTCCCACAAGATTAGAATATTAAAAATTATATAAGAATTAATTTTGTTATAATCAGAAGCCTTGTTTAAGGCTAGTCAAACGCGCGTTTCCAGCCTAGTGTGGCCTGCCGGGGCTTAAGGCTTCTAATTATAATAGAATTTTCCCACAAGATTAGAATATTAAAAATTATATAAGAATTAATTCTGTTATAATCAGAAGCCTTGTTTGAGGATATCCAAACGCGCGTTACCAGCCTAATGTGTCGATCCTGGGTCTAATCAAAAAACAATTTTCGCACGAGATATTAATGTGCAAATTCTAGAATTTAAATTAAATTCGATGCCCTGTTTAAGGCTAGCCAAACGCGTGGAAGACACGTCTTGATCGGTTCATGCAAAAATAAATAATTTGGTAATATCCTAAATAAATCATAATGCAATTATTATGCTGAATTTATGGTAGGCTACTGAGATGAATGCTTCTACATGGCAGTCCTATACATATATAAGACATGAAAGACATCAACTTGCAATTCAACATATCAGTTTTCAACCAGTTTCTCCATTTGTTCTCAGTTTGTCACACGGTCATATTGGCAAGTTCTAGGCTTACAATATCGTGGCAACCTCCAGTTTCCCCTCCATCATTACCCGCAAAGCTAGGGTTACAGTTTCCTGGTGTGGTCCGTAAATTGGTAACGGGATAAACATATATAAATGCAGTAGATATAGAATTGTCGATGACGGGATACATCGACGTCGCCGGCGCTTCAGAAAAAAACAGTATTGGAATGTATGTCCCTAGCCTTGCATCTTGTTTGGCATGAATAGCCACATCGATCGCCTTAAAAGGAAAATATGTCGATAAATATTTCCATTTCCGACTCGGACAATTTTGAATTCTACGTGAATAGTTCACTGGCTAAATCAATAGCGACGTTTAAAAGGGAATAAGAGATTCCCAGAGTGCTGCGCCTCGTCCAGAAGCGAAGGTGGAAAACGTCCAATTCAGCAATAATTCAGCGGGAGAACATGAATTCCACATGACAGAATCTGGTTGCTCGATCGTGCATGCGATACACTGGTTCAGAAGGCATCAGAGACCTTCGGGGGCCATCATGGGCGCCTCTAGCACTATACAAACTTCAATCTACAGAAGATGCAGCCTCGTCTTGGTCAACTTTTTGCAGGTGATATGGTAGTGGTATAGTAACCGATGAGATTCTTTCCTAGGGCAATGCACCTACATTGTACATGATCCCTATCTTTGGATAAATAAGATATAACATTGTGGTTTTGTTAGAATTGAGCATGAATTATTCAGTAACTTAGTTTTGTTTGAACTGCACATTTTAATAAGTTGCGAGGTAAAGTTGTGCATATAGTTTGAATGCTATAATCACGTGTGCTAATTAATCCTAAGCGGTTGCAATCATATAAATCTCGATGTTTATGCCCCAGGCCACACTAGGCTAGAAACGAGCGTTTTTTGGAAGCCTCAAACAAGGCTTTTAAAATTATTAAATTATTAAAAAAGAATTTTCGCACGAGATATAATGTGCAAATTTTATAATTCTAGAATTGAAATAAAATTCGATGCCCTGCTTGAGGCTAGCCAAACGCGCGTTTCCAGCCTAGTGTAGCTTGGGGCTTTGTGTTTTAGTTGTAAGGGAGACAAAAGTTGTACACGGGGGTAAGTTGTCACAATATCGGAGTGTGTATAAATCACGAATAACAACTATAAAATTAAACAAATGAAAAATAAATCCAAGAGTTGCTTAATTACTGGATAATTTAGGTTTCAATGTATTGAAATTAAAAATGAATACATTTTTTTGTTGAAACTAGCAAAAGTCTCTCCTACATGGACAAGATGTGCACAGTAGGTAAACATGCTTTGGAGAATCATATATTGCAAAACTATTCTGACCCCTTGCAAGGATTTCTGCAAAAGGAAATAATGATATTTACTTTGCGAATAAGATATGAGAATTGGAAGACAAAATCTCTGTTCGAGTCAAAATCGTTACACAGAACCAACTTTAGTACTTCTATGTGCTGCTATCACAGCTGGAATCAAAGTTATTATAAGCTTTTCTTTAAACGCACGTGAATGCTTCGAAGGACCTCGGCAAAGTTTCTAAGAAATTTTTGCAAGAGATCACTAAATTTCAACAAATGGATCTTATTTGACACTGCATTAAAATAGAATATGTTCGAAGAATCTCCGACGAATGGAATGTCATTAAAACTAGCTTTTTTTCCCACTTCTAAAAAATTGTGAAAAACCTAATCCCGGGTGCGATATTTCTTTGAAAATCGCAGATTACTTGACACTAACGTCGAGCTTATCTACGTTAAAAAATACAGAAAAAAACTGCTTGGATCTAAAAAATGATACAATTGTTATTAAAAAACTATGTGGTAAGATCATCTTTTCATAATTTATGACGCGTTTGCCAGAATAATTGTTATTAATTAGCCTAAGTTGTTTTTAGTTGTCAGAATCGTTGCAATTGACTATAATTTATATTTTGCAAGCAGATTTTTCCAATTCTTTATCGTTTTTCATAAAAATGCTTCAGAGCTACTGACAATTTTTAAGAATCATTTCTTGGAAGCAGGGCACCCGAATTAACGTTTGATAAAACCACACTGCATGCAAAGTTATTTTCTGATTATTCGAATTATTCAAAACATGTTCTTATTATAAGCATGAATATTGAGAAAAAATGAACAGATTCAACAATTAATTAAAATTTTTAGATTATATCTTGAAAGAATCTGCAGAAAATCTAAAAAATATAGGAATTTTTTGACCTGAAAATAGAAATGAAAATATACCTTAACTCGAAGAAATATATAAATATTGTCTGTTTCACCCAGTATTCATCAATTTTCATAGCGTAGAAAGATAATTTTTCAAAACCATTCAATGAGGATATTCAAACTGAAATATTGGTATACATTATTTTAATAAAACTAAAATTGTAGATTGGCTATCCATATGTGCGATCGTAAGTTCGTAACTTACTGTGCAATTATTTGTATTGAAAAATTGTAATTTTTTATTTATTCTTTTGTTCATGAATTCGAGGATATTGTTGCTATATTTAAGATTACATTTTTATGTTCATTTAAGAAATAAAACGCATATGTGCATGCGGGAACAAGCAAAACAGTTTGATTTTTGCACTTAAAGGTATATGGAACAATCTCTTATTTTTTCAGTATTCCTTGTGCAATGTTTGCACCCCGTTTATCCACCGTTTAACCAGGAATGCATGCAAGCATTTCGGTGATGAAAATGTTTAAAACAAAGCACGACCACACAGGTAAACAAACATATGCCCAGTTAAACATGTTCCACCACAGCATGAATTCCCGCGTTTCTGGCAATTTTGGCGCGTAATTTTACGGCTACATGGGGCGCCATAAAACCAGATAACGGCCCAAACATCCTCGGGTTCGAACCCGTTTCGAGCATGTGTGCTATTCATATTTCGGAACACGTTTTTGGGATCGCTCCTCTTTTCGCCTCCCACAGCTGCCGATTTGGCAGTGTTGCGATCCAGATATGAATTTATTTGTGTCACTGTATATACAATATATCAGTTTGTTGCATCTTTCCTTTCGAGAGACAAGATGGAAAAAAACAACAGACAGTAAAACATCTAATGTGATCACGGTATCGAGTAATGGAAGAAACAGTTTTTCCTATATATACCAGCAATATTGGGAATGCGAGGGTCCAACGCATAAAAAAACCTTCAGGATATTCTGTTGCTTTCAATATAGATGCATCCTACGTGGAATGGCGAACAATTTTATGCCTTTGATAAATGGTCAGTCGGTTTGGAAACCCATTTTGGGCCACGCACCTTAAAGTGCTTCCAGAGCAGCTAGAGAAAAGATGAATTCTTAAAATGAGCAAAAAATTCTATCTAGAAGACAACGTGTCACACTCAAAAATCGTAGAATTTCTGACACCGAAAAAATGTAAACATAAATAATAGTTCTATTTTGCATTTGAAATTAAATTATGAATGAATGAAGTATGGCGAACCATCGAATGATACGTGTTTTCAATAGTGGCACTTCAATGCCGGTTAATGTAATATGTTTTACTCCTAATTTAAACGAGAAACCCGGCTTGATTAAGCCGGTTTTTTTTAAAAATAAACTAAAGAATAGTTTTATAAAAAAAGCCATTTTTTTGTTCGCTAAAGGATTCATTAAACAAGTGGTGAACTACATCATGACTTAATTCCTAAAAGCTCGCTAAATTATTCATTTTATGTTATATTTGGGATAGTTGTAAATGTAATTTAAGCATCTTACCATATAACATTTCGTTGTTGACAGTAGGGTACCCAAATTAAATTGAATTAAGGCTTTTTCAAAATTTAAGTGAAACAACCAAATGTTGGGTTAAAGTTGTCCAACGTTGGGGTCACAGTTATTAACACAGATTTTGGTATGCCCATAACTGGGTAAATGTGAGGTTTGTGTTATTTATAATTAACTCATAATTGGGTAACTGTCATAAATAACACAAACCTCACATTTACCCAATTCTGGGCATATTTTTACCAAAATCTGTGTTAATAATTGTGACCCAACGTTGGGTTGATTTAACCCAACCTTTGGTTGTTACACTTAAATTGTACCCAATGTTAACCCAATGTTGGTATGTCCATATAGCACTTAATATTGGGTTGAATTTTATCCCAACGTTCATAAATGACCTTACACCGAAACTTTCGTCAGTAGAAAACTAAAAGGCTTGATTCAGACACTGATATATCTATTTCATTTTGCGGTCACAAGTTACCAAACAAATTTTCCTTTTTCATTTGTTTTCAATAAAAAAGCTAGTTTCCTCCTAGGAACAAATGTGAAGTTTCATGGTTTCAAATATGGAAATTGGAAGATTTTTTGTTCGTTTATTCAACTGTTTACGCTTTCTGAATAAGGTCGACCATTTTGCATAACGTTCTCGGTAAATAATCTCTTGTGGAAGTTTGCCTTTCTCATAAGCCATAACATAAAATTTAGCCTGCTCATTTTGGTAAAAACGAAAAATTCGCGTATAAACTCGGGCCACATTTTGCATCGGAGGCTGTTTTTTGCTGTCTTTTATTTATTTATCGTCTTGCCAGATCTCCCAAGATGTTTCATTTCTTCGTTGTATTCAACGGAGCGAAAGCTAAATCAGGCACTGAAAGAAGATAAACCAAACCGAAGCAGTTAAGGGGGAGAAAATGGACCTAGCTAAACTGATATTCTCGATTAAGGCCAAACCAAAAAAAAAACAATAATGCCAACCTTAAAAAAAACTAATTAATAATGCCATTCGCAATATGGTTGTATCAATCATCACATTTCTTACATCTCCTGCTTAAATTTTCTCATTATGACTTCTGGATATTTCAAGTGATCTGCGATTGTTTGATCAAACCAATTTCTTATTACAGGGTAGATCGCAAATGAAAACATGCCAATAAATCAGATACATCAATATTTTTTTTACATTCGGGGTTCTGGGGTTTAATATTGAATGTCAAACTACCTTTAACCAGTTCATTAAGTAGAAAAAAAGTCCTATCCAATAATCAAACCTACAAATCTGACGAAACAGTTTCAAATTTTAAATATTGTGACGACCTCTGCATATATTAACCCCTTTTCTTAAATTGATTTTAATGTATATGCTATCTTCACAAAAATTCTCTGTATATTGACAACCTGTTTATTACATGTGTTTAGTGACCAAGTGAGTCATCTATTTTGCAATCTTAATAAAGTGGCGATGTTCAATCTGCAATAACAAGAATTTAAAAAAATTGAAAGGGGAAAAGGGGGAATCAACTTAATGGTGAATGACATACCAGTCACATGCTTCCTGTTTTAACCCTAACACTTATCATTTCACCCAGCTAATCACATTAAAGCAAATAGCCTATGTGAATTTTATAGTGAATGATGAACCTTCTCTCAGCCCTTCACTTCATTTTTAAAGTTTTTTAAAAATATTTCTAAAAATGGCACAAGTTTAAAAAATGTACAAAGAACTTCACTTTTGAGTTCAGCTTTTGAAGCATTTATAACAAACATGGAAAGAAAACATGTGAACAATTTCAAGATGGCAAGAGTTGAGTGATAAATTTACATTTAAATCAGAAAATTGGATTAGGTACTGGAACCTGAAACGATATGAAGAGGACAATGAAACTGGATACATGAGGAGGAAATAGGGTCAAATTGATAATTTTATTTTATTTCAGTACCATTCTCTGTATAGTGACCACCTGTATTCAGTGATCAAACGTTGCCGATATTTTAGTTGTTACCACAAACAGATTTTACTGTATTTGAAAATGTGTTTTACCTCTAAGAGACAATGTTTTAAGAAGTACTGTCAATGCAAATGAAAATATTGTTAAAACTATCCACGAAATATGGCAATATGATGTATGTTTTAATCTTATTTCATGGACATCATAATTTAGAATATTTTAATTTGCAGTGTATAGTGATATTTTCATAATAAGACTAGGGATGTAGTCAAAATAAGACCCCCTTCCTTTATAAATATCAGTGTCCGAGTCATTCAGACTGATCACCTAATCAAAATTACATCAAGTACATGTATGTCGCCAAGAAATAGTGACCCATACAAAAATAATGACCAGAAAGTAAGCAGAAAAATACACATGCAGTGTGTTTTCTGCGGAAACTTTTGTATAATTCTTAAATTATGCAGAATTCAGAAAACATAAAACATTGGATACAACTTTCCACCATACTTCTGCAGAATTTCTTGCAGAGCTACATATGCAGAAATTTACATGATGAAAGGTGTCTGCTTCATTTTCCATTCTTGCAGTTAGTTTTCAATATACATTGTACAAATACCATTATATTGTAATGTATATGGTACACACTAAAAAAGTTGGGTTAAAATTCAACTCAATATTAAGTTCTATATGGATATACCAACATTGGGTTAATATTGGGTTGAAATTAAGTGTAACAATCAAATGTTGGGTTAAATCTACCCAACGTTGGGTCACAGTTATTAACACAGGTTTTGGTTTAAATATGCCCAGAATTGGGTAAATGTGAGGTTTGTGTTATTAATAATCAACTCTCATAATTGGGTAACTTTATCATAAATAACACAAACCTCACATAAGAAAACCTCACACAATTCTGGGCATATTTTAACGAAAACCTGTATTAATAACTGACCCAACGTAGGGTAGCTTTAACCCAACATTCGGATGTTACACTTCAATTCATCCCAGTGTTAACATGTCCATTTAGCACTCAATATTGGGTTGAATTTTAACCCAACGTTTTTACTGTGTACCACATATAATGCCAAGTGTAAGTTATAAGAAATTCTCTAAAGATTTTTTTTTTAAATTAGCAATTTTAGTTTCTGCAGAAATGCAATTTTTACAGAAAAAAGGCACCATAATTCTGCAGACGATCAGCCGGATGAATCCTGCAGAATTCTGAGAAATTTTTTTGTATGGGGAGGGAAGGGGTTCTACCCTTACAGATGACGTCACGATCAAGCCGTCGATACAACGCAAAGCATGCCGGGACCGCGATCACGTCCGGGCAGGTTGTTCTTCGGCGCGCCAATTTTCACGCCCGGCAAGCACGTAACCGACAAGCCGGCAAAGACAGTCCCTCGACCGGCGACAGAATTTCGTCTGGGGAAAACGCCGGACTAACCCAGATCCCAACACCTTCTGTGGTCGATGAGGGCTCAAGAGTCCGCAGATTTCCACCAGCCAATGACTTCGGATCCCGTGACATAAATCAACAACCTAAGAAGGTTGGCACGTGACCGAGACGAGGTTTTCCCCCAGCGTACGGGAGCATTGCACGTGTTCGAGCCGGCAGCTGGGATCCGTTCCTGGGCGTCCATTTTACTGCTGTTTTACCACTTCAAAAGCAAATATGCTTTCTTGGTGCACGGAGCTGCATACAAGTGCACTGGGCACACGTCTCTGGCTGACCGGAAGCATCATTGTTCTGCACTGGGCAGGTAAGATAACCATGCATTTGTTCTTCCGGCTATTGAACACGTTGCTCAAGCCACGCCCTTTACCAAGTGAGGCTTTCCTTATGGTCAAGGTATACATACATATATACTGAATGCATGGTCTAACATGGAATTATCCTGTTGACCTTTAAAGTGCATTTTCATTGTAAAATAGCCCATCTTGCTTACAAATAATTCCATTTCCCACATCACGACCAAATATATTTTTATAAAATAAAAGAGGATGGTCAGTTCTAATAGATGATAATACATTATTGTCATTTCCATAGCTAGGTCTCAGGAAAACTTTAATATTAAAGTCAGGTAGTTGAGGTCGTTAACCCAAGTGAAAAATAACAGGTGATCTCATAATCTGAGATTACATGTGATTCACCACAGATTCACCTGTGAACTATAAGAATAATGAGATTTAAGGAACATGCTAATGAGACTACTTAAGATTATAGGTGACAAGCAATGCGACCCCAATGTTAAAGGGTTTTTATTATATAGCTATGAATCTATTGTCAGATCCCACTTTAATAATTAGGTCTACATAGTCAGCAATATTTATGTTTTCCAATTTGAATAACAATTAAAAATATTCCATAGTATCATAAGCAATGAAGTATCCTACAATAAAATTTCTCACTAAGTGATGTAATCTCCAGTAACCAGTATAGTGTTAACATTTAAGCTTAATTGGTCCACTGTTTTCTACAGGAGTTTACAGAATTAACGTAAAGTACCGTCTACATGCTAATTGTAAATAAACATAGTTTACTATGACAACCTTAGGGCCATTTTGTCTACCATCTGTTGAAAAATGTTGAAAACGCTTATATGCGAATGCATCAATACTATTAAAGTTCATCCCTTTAAGCATACTGCCCCTAAATGCCAGCAATCACTACATACACAAGAGTATGCAAGGTTTACCTAACTACAGATGCAGTCTAAAAACATGCAATTAACTACAGACACGTGGTATTAGGTTATTTAAAAAAAAATTAATCAATTCTAAGATTGAAACACATCATACATGTAATGTATCATAGAGCATATTTTTCAATACAAATTGATTTATTTTAAAAAGCGATGTACTACGTGGAATAATAAGGGATGAATATAATACTGATCTAGTACAATATGTTTAAATCCGGTGCTGTGTAATTTTGGTGAATGGAAACAACAATATTTCTTGAATAAATTTATTAAAAACTTATCATTTGTAACAGATTAAAAAAAATTACAACAGTTTCTTATACAATAATAATGAGCAGAAATTGACCAGAAATATATAGCACAGTGTATTTTCTGCAGAAACAATTATGCAGAATTCTCAAAACAGAAAACATGTAATACAACTTTTCACCATAATTCTGCAGAATTTCTTGCAGAGTTACATCTGCAGAAATTTACATGATGAAAGGTGTCTGTTGCATTTTCCTTTCTTAAGTTAATTTTCAATATGCATTGTATAAATACCATTATACTGTATAAGGTACTATATATATGATGCAAAGTGCAAGTTGTAAAAAACCTTTAACTATTTTTAAAAAAAATAGCAATTTTAGTTTCAGCAGAAATGCAATATAATTAATTTGGCAGAAAAGTCACCAATATGCTGCAGACTATCAGCCGGGTGAATCCTGAGAGATGGGGTGTAAGTTCATATTTCTCAGGGTTGTTAATTGATCAAACAAATTCAACACAATTTTATTCATGATGCAGTTTCCAAATGAGAAAGTGTTGATTTTTTTCTTTTCCAGAAACAAGTTGGTGTTTCTCCATACATACTGTACATGTATATTTATTAACAATAAGCATTAAGGTATCGCTTGCAGCATTGGCATAACGCTTATTGCGACTCATTAACTTTTCTCACTGATTTGCAAAAATGTGTGCTAAAAATGCAGCGTAGGCGTTGATGATACATTTTTTTTGTAAATCGACTGCAGAATAGCATTCTACTGTATATTTACAAATGTATTACTTAGTCATGCAGTGATACATTACTCACATTTTCGGGGTGTCAATACCCAATGTCCACGAAATTAGGCGTGATGATTTTGTTTTAATAAATTAGCATGGAAATATTTAATTATAGCCTACATAATGCATTATTTTCAGGCAATTTTTACCACGTGTTCAGTTGACCTCATTTCGCTTTTCTCCAACTCGCTTATCATGAAAAATAGCACTTTTTAATTCCTTACATGCAGTTACATTCAAACATTTTTTAATTTCTAAGAGTTGTAGACATTCTCAAGTGGTTAATTGGTAGATGTATAAAATGGAGAGATTATATTAGTTTTCAAACCGAGTACACGGTAGGAAAACTAGGTAGTATTATAGGTTAGAAAACTAATATAATCTCGCCATTTTAATTTCTAAAGAAAAATTAAGAGGGTTAAAATTACGTTTTCCTCTATTTGCAATTCTGAAGTGCATTTTTTATATTTTTTTAACCTGTTAAAACTCACAACCTGTTAATATTTTTAAAACCTTTTAAATTATAACCTATGCTTATCATTCCATTATTTTCAAAAATTGGTTACACACGTATTCATTCTTGGCCCATGAACTCGGAACGTCTTTGTCACCTTGGTTTACACAAAGTCTGAAATTATTTTTTTTAATGGGTGATGACTATATTAATAGTCAAACCTGAAATAGTAATGGTCAGAACCTGGGAATACGTCCATATATATCGTACGGCTTAAACAGTCACGTTTGACGTGTCATCAATCCAATAATTTAAACTATTTGGATTTTAGCCAGTCAAGAACTGATCATGAATTGAATGCCTTTTCCTATACACGCATGTACATGTAAAAATTAAGCATTGTAAACATGCACTTCTAATATATTACAAGGTACATATAGGCCTATATATAAAAATGCAATTCTGGAAAAAACTTTAACACTGTATGTATTCAATTAAGAAATCACAGACACGAGTTCTTGAATCCCTACAAGGGCATTTTGATGATAACCTTGCAGGGTCAAATCGATGTTGGAAAACGTGATTTCAGGCTTAAAGATGAATCAAATTGGAATCTGGTAACATTTCTCGGCGGTTGAAATGCGCAAATATAGGTTGATGACAGATCGTGGGTGGGCTTGTAGCTCAGCACGCCACCAGATGAGCAATGATTTATTTGGGGATTCCTCGCAGGATTTCTTGCGTGAATGCAATGTCGACATTTAATTACAAATGCGCTGCAAATCAAAATATTTGTAATCAAGATGTCAACGAAACATGACGAACTGCTTCATCAAATTCACCGTTGTATGCTACTGGAAAGACGTGCTGGATCTTGTCCTATTAGCAATTTTTATTTCCTATAGCAGTAGCCTATACATGTATACAAATAGAATGACTTGTTGAAATCACAAGGCAATTACGAGGTGTTATGCAATAAATATATGGAAAGTATTTATGCAATTGTTAAGATTCAAATTTAGGTTCAAATTAATTACCCTACAGTAAGCATATAGAATGCCAGGTGCCAGATTGTTTTTGTTTTTTTTAAAATAATTTTTAACGCTGGCTTACCTTTGCAGCACGTAGCTGGTACAATAATATAAATGTAGGCATCATGTAGCTTGTGAAATACAAAATACAGTGCTAAATGTACTCCATTGTAGAAATTATTCAAACGGTCGCTTCACAGAAGTACAGCAATGTGTGTATATATAGCAACATTCAATTCAATTTCAAATCGTTACCCTGCAGTAAGCATGTAATATGCTATGTGGCAGGGGGGCAAAGTGACAGATTTTTAAGGGGAATTAAGTGTATTTGTCCCAGCTTTCAAACAATATAGCAACTTCAAATAATTACCTATGAAGACTAAACTAGTTGAAAACATACTAACAAACCATGCTTTTCCTTTTCCTAATTTGACATATTGCCCTAAGTGTTACGGCTAAGAATTATAATTTCGATTTTATTCAAAAATGATCTTAAGTCAATGGATAGTTCATCCATGCCTTTATCTAACCACACAAACAGAATTTTTACAGCTATAACGGTTAAGAAAAAATAGGAGTGGCACTGACTTTCAAGCCACCCTGTCTAGGATATTTTATGATTGGACACCTCATTTTATATGCGCCCATCATATTGTTATTATTGCTCACTCCAGTAAGAAATTTAAATATTGAACCAAATGCTTTTGACATCATAGTTGGAATGAATTGTCATTTTTGATAGCTGCAGGCTTGACTCTCTCAGCATCAATTAATTTTAATCTTCAGTTAAGAGCTCTTAATTGTCTTTGCATGGAGCTACACCAATTCCAATGATGGGTAAGAGGGAATCGATTTGCTCATGTGGGGTTTTCTTTAAAAAATGGGGGACCGTACCCAATGGACTCCCAGTATCCCCTTCAGAGATGCCATCAAAGTCCACTGTCGTTTAATTACTCCGGCCCAATTAGTAGCGCCATTAAACGGCTGCGATAACAGCTCGTCCCTGTCCCATCCAGCCTCTGACAGGAAGCATACTTCCTTCACAATATGCATCCTGATAAGCCCAAGCGTAGGTTTTGCGAAAACTAATATTTGATTAATTCATTAAAACGCTGGAAGGGGGAGTGGGAGAGGTGAGTCAAATGGCGTCATTTTCTCCCCGAAGATAAGCAATATCATTAAAGTGTCCTCACTCGAGGTACACCTCGGTTTTCTGCAGCAAAATGGAGTCGTAATAAGGGCATAAATCAACTGCACCACAGCGAAAAAAATGAAATATAGCCGCACGAGGGTCTCTTGCGCAGCAGGAACGTTATTAGCTCCTCCATTTTTAATTTGTTCTGCAACTGCATCGCCCTCTTCAAGGAGAGTAGCATGTTCCAGAAACAAATGAGGATACCCCGGAAGTATGCTAGCTACATAGGTAAAAAATGAAAATGCACTGTAAAGCTGGCAGCAATCCGGAAGCTCTTTGGTGGTTTCCGGATTTGCTTACTTCAAAATCCTCCAGGAGATGTTTGATACAATTCCCTAATACTACAAGATTTGGACGAATCTGGATTTCTGGATAAATAAACCTAGCGACGACTGGTGTAAGTTAGAGACAGTTCATAAAAAATAGCGGTTTGGATACATAAAAATTTCTCAGAATTCCATATATATTTCTCTGCTAGAAATTCTGCAGAATTATGGTGGAAAGTTGTCTTTCATGTTTTCTGTTTTAAGAATTCTGCATACTAATTTCTGCAGAAAATACACTGATATTTTTCCGCTCACTTTCTGCTCATTATTTTTGAACAGGTTTGACAACTATAGTGAAAAACAAGGTGGACCAAATGTGACCTCATTATCAACGATTTTATTCTAGGAAACTCGCTTTTATGGTATGAATAATAAGAGTGAGTCGATTAAGAGATTCTACTCTTATAATAATAGAACAGCAATAATGTTACATGATCTCAAAAGCAATTGTCTCATACAATGAGGTTATACCCATAACCAGTAATTGCTAAACCAACAATGATCCCATCTGTAACATGGTGATAATATTAGAAAATTTTTGAATGCAAATTGCACCATTGTAATGCAATCAAAAAGTGATTAAATCATGTGTTTTGTACATGTGAAGACACATTAACCCCTAATTGCATTTCCAGAAATGTCTAATTTAACCAATAATATATAGTGTGAATAAAAGTTTATTATGATGGCATCAAAGGATAATATATTCCGGGTTGAAAAAATTATATGGTGCCATATGAAGAATAATGCATCCTACATATGGCAATATCTGTGATACATACAGTGGTGGCCAAAACATATGCAACTGGTTGATAAACTTTTTCAAGTTATGAAAAAAAATATAGATATGGTTTCAACCCAAGAAAAAAACCATAGGGATTGCTTCATGCACATTCCATATTAAATATATCTTCATTATTAAATATATGGAATGTGCATGCAGCAATCCATATGGATTTTACTTGGTTTTAAACCATATCTATATTTTTTTTCATAACTTGAAAAAGTTTATCAACCAGTTGCATATGTTTTGGCCACCACAGTATATTCAAAACATGTATACATTGTATATGAAAACATTTATTTCAATACATGTATATAGTATGATATTTTCCATACAGACGTAGGTCTGAATGCATTTTGTCATTGTCCATTCAGGGTATTACAGGAAACAAAGGCTTATGGACATAATTTATTGCTAAAATTTGTATATTGAATTTATATTGTCGACATGTCGACAATCCATATAATTTCTCACTTCCTATGCATTGTATGCATACAATGCATAGGAAGTGAGAAATTATATGGACATGTCAAAAATTGGACACTAATGGAGATGTACAGGCATGCATAGTATAATGTATATTCACATGTATGATCACATATTTTCATGGATAATCAAATACTTAGTGATCATATGGACTGAATCATGACCATATGCGTCCAATTTGAGATATGCAAGTATATCATTTTCCTTTAGCATCCATAAACAGCATGTGCTTTCTACAAAGGATGTTATGTGTGCCAGGAAAGTGCATTATTTTTGCCCGTGATATTCTCAAACGCAGCCATAATCTTTATGATCATCTTAAATTTTGTCGAAAAACTTGCATTCCAAGCATCTTTTAGGCTTGACAATTTTTTTAACTATATAAATCCATGGCTGCATCCCTCAAACAATCACATAGTGCGGCTGACATATGAAAAATGAGTTTTAATAAGACGAAATCCGCGATCCGTTCGCATAATTCACCTGTTTTATGTCTTTAAACGTATCTGCTGCCCTAAATTTCACATCCCATTATTTTCCATCGTTTCCCCTACCATTTATAGGAAAAGTTTGGAAGCTTTGCCTCTGAAGTTGATTGCATTTAAGGCCAAATAAATTACTGTTATCAGTTCTCTTCGGCATATAAAAGTAAAACGACACGGAATTACGTGAAGACTCGGCCCAGGATTTAATGGCTGGATATTACCTCGTTTTTCACATCCTTCCAAAATGAAGCCGAAAACGCGGAAACTGCGGATTCCGCTCCTCTTAACCGTGCATTCCTCGGCCTATCGGTTAATTTGCAATTTGGCAGGCGATTTCGTGCAAAATCCAATTACAATCCCTGCAACTGATCTTTTAAATATTAACATACCGCCTTAGCCCTGTTCCAAATTTCAGGACTAGCACGATGCAATTCTCAATGGGAAATACACTAGCATTACAGAAGATATTAACCTCTGTATTAAGGCTGTAAGTCTACGACATGCAAGGAGAATTTCTAATCTGCATATACAGTGAAACCTGAGAATAGCACCAATCACTGCTACCAAAAAAAAAATGTGTCCTATTTGAAGGTACGTGTAAGTGAATACCATAGGTCTACATGTACACTGTAGGCTACAAGGTAGCCTATTTGTATAGTGCATGTTGTACAGTTCAAAAAGGATGTCCCCAAAATTGTTACAAAATTAACTCACAAGCTTTTTAAACAATTTCAAGTGTTTTAAAGTACGTACTTGCATTTACATGTTTAAGCAAGTTATTTTTAAGAGCTTGCATTTACAGAAAATTCATTTTAAATATAAAAACTATAGTCATTAACAACGACAACAAAATTTCAAATCGTACAACTTCTCTTGTATAAAAAACTCGTATAACTTAAAATTTAATGTAGCAACACAAGTAAAAAAATCTCAATCTGACTCTTAATTGGAGAAAATATATGCTAATATAAGTAACATGCTAATATGAGAAATGTGAGACAAGCAATGGGGACAAATGATACTCTAATATCAAATGATTTTTATTATAATTATATATGGCATGTACAAAACACTGAGATGTTGTCTAAAATATTATTATAATTATTAGTAATAATAATATTACAATATGTTATGCTGAAAGCAGAAAAATCCCTATTTGCAATGTGCTAAAATGTATACTGTATGGTATTTTAAGTATAAATACAACAACACTTTGTTAATGTCTGACACACATCATTTTCGACTTAGATTAATTGGAATAAGCCGGACCTACATGGAGTTTGCAGATTTTTCCTTTAATACTTCCATAATTGGCAAGGATTTAATTATTACATTATACAAACCGTAAAATTCTGACCGAATCACGTTTTGCATGTAGTTAATGCCTATATATTAATTTGGACAGGATAGAAACTTGTTATGATTGAAATTAGATGATATTGTTTATTCTTGATAATAAATACCAAAAAAATAAGCAGACCATATTCAAACATATCTTAGATTTTCAAGTTTTGACAAAATTCCTTAATTTACATGTACAGTGTACATATTTTGTAACAGCACTCTATAACACAAGTTTATTAAAACGTTCAAGTTGAAAACCTCGATTGCTATTGCCATATAGTTTTCAGTGCTACTGGTCATCGTTGGTCACTCTTCCAGAACCTTACTTCTCATTAGATTCCTAGCGATGTAAGTACCCGCAGGTTGCCCGCTAAAAGTCATTGCTGCTAAACAAATATCTCGTCTTCGAGCCATATCCCCGTGTTTGCCTTGCCAGCCATCAGAAGTCCAATTTCCCATTCAGGAATTTAATGAAACGCAGTTAGTTACGCGCCTCCAGAATTATTTCCAAATAACTGGGCTTAAACAGGGACATTAATAAGAGCTAAGAGCCCTAAAGGTGCTCCAGCAGCCTTGGACATCACAGATGGCAAAGCTAGCCAACCGCATCTTAGACATTTGCCGATTTAACACAACTTTATTAGTGAAAGATGAGGCCATTGGGAGGTCATAATGGGTCGACAGACTTCCGGTACGCACATATTGAAAATCCTGTTTCATATCAGCCAAGTTATGGGGCCAAAGCGACAACATTACAGCAATAACTAGGGCTAATCGAGAATTAGAGGATACGTAAATACCCTGGAATTCACGGAGCTATAGTCTGTTGCTTTACGTTTTTGACATTGGTATACGTAATACGAATAAAAGCGGTTATTATTTCCATAATTTTTATCAGAATTATGTCATTAGGACTATATGGATTAACCTTTATTAAAAATGCCATTTACACAACTGTACAAGTAAGACGTACAGTGCAGTCTCGGTAATCCGACCCTTTGTTATTAGTATCTTGTATCGTACTCTTGCGTGGAGGAAACGTGCACGTCAAACAGACGCGTTTAACTAAATTGCATGAAAACGACCCACCTGACAAACGTTTTGCAGACGATTCCGCAGAAAAATGGCGACAATTTTATGTGGTGGCGCTAAACTTAAGGCGCTTCTACTACACGACACGCCATTTTAAATTTGAATTTTAACGCCGCTTACAAATGTGCCCGAGTTGTGGCGCTAAACGCAAGGCGCTTTTGCCAAAAGATGCATCATCAAAAATGGATGCAATGATGACTAGCTGTCGAAGTGACTATACAGCCACAAGTTTTCGAAATGAAATTGAAAGATATTCTCAAATGGAGTCTTTATAATCAGAAACTCGGTAATCCGACACTTTTTTGACGTTGAGAAAAAAAAATTGCGATTTTTTTCGAGATCGTATCGAATGCACGTGAGAGTGCTCTTACCTTTACGATTCCGCATCATAAATATGTCATAGCTGATTTCATTGGCGAATGTGTATTATTTATGACGCGTAATCGTATAGGTCACCAATCGACCGTGCAGCCATATATCTCGCTAATGCTACAAAGGAATCAAGCATTAGTTTTTTAAGCCAAACAATATATGCAATATGCAAGTACACATCCAATCAAATGTACATATAAATTTATCCACAATCTTTTCTTTTAAACCGACGACTTTGATAATCCGACAGTGCTATATCCCATGATGGATGTCGGATTACCGAGATGGCATGCACTGTATCAGTAACTTTCGTCATTTCAAGAATGTATTACAAGCTACTAGCTGCAAATGTCTACTCAAACACATGTACATTCTGCTCAAACTGCTCAATTAAAAATTCATTTGAGCAATTAACCCTTATAATTCGCCATCTTTTAGTTTAATGTATTGCTCGACTTTAAGAAACGTTTGAATTTTAACAAGTTTCTTTACAACTTTTTAAATGTGAAATATTTTAGTCATCTATTATAAATGAAAGAAAATAATTAATCCGATCTCACAAGCTTAAAGTCTATAGCCCGTAGAAAAAAAAATACGATTTATTGATTTTCGAATTAATTTAAGCTCTATTTACAAGAAGTATGAGGGGAAAAAAAGGCAAAGCAGACCCAAAATTGGCATTTGAACCACGTTTCACACTGTGCAATCTAACAAAGACTCAATTGAAGTGAAACGCGTTTTAATCCAATGAAATGCCCTAGAAAAAATGATGTCAATGACCTCAACATTTTATAACTGCATACTTAAAATAAGCTTGCATGAAAAATATTATACTTCCTAATATAATATCAGAAAAAAACAAATACAGCACGCTGTATTTGTAACTGAAGTTAAATCGTTACGCTCCTCGAAGACGTTGTGGTATCACGTTAAGCTACTGGAATTGTCGTCCGCCCTCAACCACAAACCCATTAACGTCGTCATCACGCATGCGCATTGAAAAAAAAACAGTGCTGCCAATGTCGTCAAGATTAAAGGAAACCTGGTCAATCACTCTAATACTCAAAAAGATCTAGGCATCACTTTCAATTGTAAACTAGGATTTTCGGATCAATGCATGTGCTCAAATAGCGGTAAAGGCCCATCGCCAGTCACATCTGATCTTGGAATGTTTTATAAGCAAAAAAACTTTTCACAACTTATGTTCGACCCATTTTAGAGGAATCCCCCACTAAAATTTGTATGGCCTGCATAAAAAAACTGTAGGCACCATTTCGTCTTGTCAAGGGTTGGCAGAATGTGGAACAATTAACCCATACAATTAGCACAGGCAACAATCTACACCAGCGGTCGGGAAACTTTTTTAACCATTACCCCAAAATATTTTTACGTAAGTCGATATTACCCCCCTCCCCCCCGACCCCGCCGCCCATTCTGAAAAGAAAACAATCAATGTAAATTTTCAAAAAACATTATTTATTGAATTAATTTACATACATATTTATAAAAAAGTTACATGAAAATATGAAGTATGTAATAGTCTATTACATACTTAATATTTTCATGTAACTTTAAATATATAACTTTAAATATTAGAAAAATTTCCCTATTACCCAAAAAAATTTCATTTATACCCCATTTGGGGTAATTTACCTCGGTTCCCCGACCGTTGATCAACACGAATTTAATGCTTGCAACTTGATGGGTAAAAAAGTTAACCAAGACGGTACAATGTTATGTACAAAAATGTTTTATAATGTGTATTTTGCAGTGTTTTATAACATTGACTGGAAGAGTGTAAGTGGTGTGATAATCCTTCCCAAATCCATTTTCTTACTATCTGAAAATAATTATTTTTAATATTTAATAATGTGGAAAATATTTCAAATTCACGTACGAGAAACTACAGACCATTTCAACCAAAAAATCTTTAATAAAAGCTAAAAATTCGTTTATGTTTCTTAACTAAATTGCTGTGTTTGTGCCGTTTACGGTGAAATCGTGCAACACATTCCGCTGAAGGCAACAGCCTATCGTATGAAATCAAAATGAAATTAAGCGTTGCACGTGTTGGTCTTCATGCCATATGGGCCCATTCAATCTCATCCATTATCAGTCCAGTTCAAAATGAGGCGCCTGAAGTTAAAACGAGTTTATGGGGCAATTATTTGCATAGCCGTTCAGTTTATTTGTTTCTTCGTTTGGTAATGGGCGAAGAAAACAGCAGCTGCTTCATCTCGTCCTATCAAAATTCGTTTTGCGAGTAAATGATGAAGTCGAACCTACTTTGCTTTCGAATAAAACGATTCCATATTTTTTTAGCATTCCGTTTATTTATTAAATGAACTGCTGGTCAATTTTGTTAAGTTTTAATCTAATGTTGAAGACAAATTCATGCTTTGCCAACAAGCTCATAGATGCCAGCCCATATTCGATTTAATGCCCATCTTATACAGTGAAACCGATCTACATTGAACACATTGATGGTGTTCATTGAATGGAGGTTTGCTATGAAAAGACATTATCCAATATGTTTATTGTACATGTATACAATTAAATTCACATGTATAACATTATGCACACAATCCTTTCAGTGCATGTACATAAATGATTATTTTAGGTTTTTTAAAGAAATATCTTTAATAGACTTTTGTTTTTTGTTTCGATGAATGTTCGTTGTTTTTGTTTATCATTAGTTGGTGCAGTTCTGAATGTTTTTGCAATATGTACAGCTGTATAACGTCCAGGTACTCCAGCACTTGAATTGTACTGACTGGTGATTCTTTTATGTGAGGGTCATCAATCTCTCCATCGGAAACATCAGTTTCAACGATATTCTGACTGATACACACACACCCTGATTATCATCACATGCATGTACAATTAAATCATTGTCAAAATGTTCATAATTATCAGTGAGCTCTTTTTGAAGAAATTTTGGTAAGATATAATTATCACAAACAATATCCTTATCAGGTGAAGACTGGTCAAGTGTATTAAGTAGAGAGGTTATAATTAGACCCATCCTGGGGATTAAAGTATTCAATCTACAAAGTATACAGGTGTTCATTGTATCGAGATCTGTCCTAATGTTATTTCTATGGTAGCTGTCCGAGACCAGCCAAAAGTGTTCAAATTAGGGAGGTGTTCACTTTATAAAGGGGTTCAATCTGACAGGTTTCACTGTATATTTATATATTTCTATAAGGCTGCTCACCTGTGTATTATATATGCTCACCAACATAATGAAAACTACTGTTAGGCGTAGCCTTAGTGAAAAATCTCATTATGTCCCATAGAAGAAAATCTATGAGATTATATGAGATTATGGAACTTTCGTATGAGACATGCTAATGAGACTGGTGAGACAATATAACTAAATGAGACTCCAAAATTAAAGGGATTTTATTCTATGGAACTCTATGGCAAGAGTCCCTTAATACAAGATGTAATTACATTTTATGAGTCTATTAATAAGACTCCTCTCTAATAATAACTTACTTAACAAGATTTGGTATAAAAATGATATGTTCCATAATCCCATAATATATGGTGTCTCATACAATGATATTTCTCACTAGGGAGCCTAAACACATTCTACCCTCTAAATTTCTAAGCCGTTCCATTATTTTGTCCACCCCTAAGGTTCCCCATATGCACTTAATCCATATAATATAAATCGTAAAAAGTCATTATCAATCCACAAAATATGGAAATGAAGTATTGAAAATAACTAAACTTAAATGCAAGTAATCAATACGCGCTTATAATTACGTTTTTTTTCTTCTTATTAGGCAAATTAAAAAGCATTCACTTTTTTTGCATAATGTTTTTAAATTTATTTTCCAAGCAGCAGAATGGAAAAAATAATCTTAATGTATGTGATTACATACAAAGTGTACTTTATCTCGGTGCCAATAAATAGTTTTTCAATTATCAGAGATATATTTATATAAAAGTAAAAAAATACAGAATGTAAATTTTAATATCATCGATCTAAGATTAGCTGCATTCTCATTAAATTTTCTCATTAAATAAAGCTCTGGCAATCAGCATCCAATCATCACATTTTTCGATCCAACCAAAAATCTTAAAACCTTAAAGTTCTACAAAATCTTTTTAGGAACACTGGAGTTAAATTCCAAAGAAACGTCCTCGACAAACCATATCAACACATTAAGTGTCTAAATCATGAGATATATTAGAAGGAAATAACATCGTTAACAATCGTTATACGACTTTATCTACACGTGAGAGTTATTTGTAATAATCCAAGCATCATTTTCCAAGATCAAGTTATCTGTGAAGAATCATCCTGCCAATAATGGTCCGTGGAACTCGTAATCTTTAACTGTAAAGTGGCAAATGGGAATAATTTGCTCGTTTGGGCACGGTTGAGCTTCTCTACCATAAATATTCGATGAGTGCGTGCTCTGTTTTAGACCTCAAACTAGCTTAATTGGGTTTCGCAAATGAAGGATTAATGAACTGGTTATCATGTTCTAAATGCCACTATTTTCTACACAAGATTTTTTCCGATGCAGTTTTTCTTCATTTACACTTAACTCTAGTATCAAGCTATCAACGCTGAAATTCGATTTAATTGGGGTACTCACGTTCAGGATCTTATTCAAGATAAAAATGTGTTCGATTAGTTGACTGAAGTGGACTGAAGCAACATAATAGGTGTTATGGATAATGATAATTGATATGCACACAAAGTAATACCTGTATTTATAAATATTTGAAACCGTAAAGTTCTGAAGAGACTATAGAACCTGGAAGGAACATGAACAGTCGGCTCTCGATATAACGAACTTTAACTGAAATACCCAAATACTGCATGGAGAGTCTACACACTAAGACTGCTTGCACAATTTTTTTGCAGTATTTTGAGTACCCCTTAAATAAGCTTTAGAATGCTTTAAAATATTTAAACTTAAAATAAATTCTTAAAATCAATGCAAATATTGATCTTATGACACAACAGTATGTTCTTTGACTATGACCTACGACATCAAATTGCTGTTCGTTATAAACAGATTCACTCCCGGACAGCTTCCGTAGAAATAAAATTAGGACAGATCTCCATACAATGAACACCTGTCTATTTTGTACATTGAACACTTTTTTTAGTCCCCAGGATGGGTCTAACCTCTACATAATACACTTGACTAGTCTTCACCTGATAAGGATATTGTTTTTGATGATTATATCTTACCTGAATTTCTTCAAATAGAGCTAACTGATAATAATCAGGGTGTGTGTATCAGCCAGAATATCGTTGAAACTGATGATTCCGATAAATAGATTGAATACCCTCATATATAAGAGTCACCAGTCAGTACAATTCAAGTGTTGGAGTACCTGGACGTTATACAGCTGTACATATTGCAAAAAACATACAAAACTGCACCAACTGATGATAAACACACAGAGAAAGATCGAAAATGCGATCATCAATGATCGAAACAAAAAACAACAG
>JAQGCC010001518.1:0-23224 GCA_034698905.1 Xestoiulus laeticollis | reverse complement strand
TTATTATATTTATAAGAATAGAGGATCGACTCACGGCGCCCCTCTTTACTTTCTACGGCGCACCAGGGCGCCGCGGCACACACTTTGGGAATGTCCTTCCCAGAAGCTTCCCTGTATGACACGTATTCTGCTGAATCAAATTCACCTCAGATATAATTGTTATTTCGCGAACCCATTCAGAACACGACTCACGAGTATGCATCATGTCTGGATCATACAAACTTTAATGCATGCTAAAGCCAGTGAGCCAAAGGGGTGGATAACGTACATGTGTAATATACGTATTATACGACAAAAGATAAATTTAATTAGGAATTTCTATTTGACTTAGGTTTATCTAAATGACTGGGCTATAAAACTGGATGTACCTATTCTAAGCATTTACCATTCATTGGCTCCAGAGGCCCCTTATCCTCGTCCGCTGGAGGATTGCTTATATGCATATGCATGGGCCATAAAAAATTGTCACCGTCTAGGTATATACAAACATTCTGACAATATTATCTGTAATTTTAATATCGTTGGCTATAATACGCTTTTTTAAATCAGGAAGTACTGGAGAGAAGATTTGCCTTGTAGGATGTAGTGCTGGTGGTGACTTAGTAACATCTTTAACTATAAGAGCCATCCAGCTTGGCATCCGTATACCAGACGGCGTTGTTACGGTATGTGCAGCGAGCATGACTCACTGTTTACCATCACCAGCTTTGGTGTTGGCCTTTATTGATCCATTAGCACCTCTGGAATTCCTTTTATCATGTTTGGAAGGTCAGCACATCTTGTTTATATATAATGCCATCGTGTTATTCTATTCAAGCTTTCACGATTAATTTCTGTTGTCGATTTGTTTCTTAGCTTATACTGGGAATCCTACTAAGTCTGGAGAAATGTCTGATAAGCGTTGCTTATACGAAAAAAGTTTATTTTCTCGGTTGGACGAGGTGAACAGAAATGCTGGTGCTAATAATGATCCTCTCAAATCGCCCATTTTAGCTACCGATGATATTCTGGCACAGTTTCCTCCAATGCATGTTATGGTATGATAATGTTATTATATTCCTATCATTTTCATCTCATTGAGTTATTTGAGTTATTTGAACATTTTCTTCGCAGTCAACACACCTTGATCCAGTGTTGGACTACTTGGTCATGTTTTCCAGACGCCTGAAGGCACTTGGAAGAGACATTCGTTTGGAAATTTTGGGAAATATTGCTCACGGATTTCTGAATTTCGCCTTAGTGAGTCAACCTGCCCTTGAAGGATCCAGACTTTGCATTAAACGAATGAAAGAACTTTTGCAAATGCCTTTGGATAATTATACTCCATAAATGAACTCCATATTTGCGAACACATTATCACAATTATTTAATTGTACATTGGTGGCAGATCGCATTGTCTTAAAACAATAATTTTCTTACACATAATAGATGTAAATGATATTTTGTATACTAGATAGCAATACGTAATGTGCATTACTTACACATATTAATTTTACCCATTTGAATTAGTTTGGTTAAGCGAAATGTAATTTTAAAGATAAATAAAGCAGCCTAAAGAAATCAACCTCATAGGTACCTCAAATGCTGGTCTTCGACGGAACACACTAGACATGTATGTATGACATTAGAATTTGTTTTATTTTACAAATTTACAATGATATGCAATAAAAAGGGATCGATGAACTCCTATAAGTGGCACATGAAAACTGCTTTGCATATACATACTGTACACTTGTACACTTCTTTCAATTGTAAGGCGTTTGAACAAAGTTGTGAGGATGATGCGAGAATATATGCATACTTTTTTTAGATGTTTTAATAAATGTACTTTTTTATTATATATAAAACTCAACTGCTGAACAGGTGCTTATGAATGGCCTATTAATGATAGCTTCACTGCATTGCAGTCCTCAACAAGTCATTGTTAATTTGCAAGATGGAACATATTTCTCCCAATATTGAATAAATTATAAATATAATCGTAGGTTTTTAGGATTATAGCCGAATAGATGACTCTGAATGTGATTCTGGAGGGGGCATTTCGACAGAAATCGTCTGTGAAATCGTGGAAGATGAAATATTGGTCCTTGTCAAAGAAATGTTGGATTGAGCCCTATTGGCTCTCAGTTTGTCTTTGATCATGCGAACAGTCTTCTTCTTAAATATATAAACCATGAATATATACACACCTTGGAAGCAGTTGAGAACATCGGGGATGTAGTAAAATGATTCGTGCAATTGGTTCAGTGCGACGACTTTGGGGATAAATGAGATGATTTCAAGTAGCCAGCACATGCCCATGACTAGAAAGAGTTTGATGCACAGTCTGAACCTGAATTTAAAAGGAAATCATTGCTGAATCACACTGCGTTTCCCAATTTCTTAAGTTATGTAAGTTGGTGATATGGAAAGCAATAATGTCTAACTTTGATCTAGTATAGTAACTTACATTTTCTGATTAAAATTCATGTGAAGTATTTCAGTTCCTCGACTTGCTCGTCGAACATTAATGACAGTGAGCACAAAAAAAATGACATTCACGATGACCAAAGTGCTGATTGGAGCATAGAAAAATGGCAATGCGCTCCTGTCATTATCAAACCAGTTGGATGTCGAAAATGATAGCGTGACCCCAGTTTTATTCTGCATATCCTGGTTAAAACCAAGTACGACAACCACTATACAGAACAAGGCGGGAATACCCCAAGCATAAGCGGATTTCAGGATAATCTGTCTTCGCTGTGACTAGAGAAAAACAAAAACTAGTCAAAAATACAGTTAATTTTTAATTTATTTTGCACACTTCATGCAAGTCATGCACTTTATAATTACACAATAGTCACTGATTTTGTAACTTGATGGCCGGTACAAATACATATATACAAATGCATGTGTATACTTGCCCTTATTTGTCTTTCGTTCGGATCGATTCCTCGTAAATCTGCAAAGAGCTTCCAAAGTTCAAATCCTAACACATTCATCCAGAAAAACGCTGCTAAGCCAAATGTGTAATGAAAGATGAAAATAATGACATTTCCAACGGTGTTGTATTGGATGAACTTTCTTAGTGGAAAGGTCAAAAACATGATGAATAGGCTGATGGTGTGACACATGAGTGAATGAGCACGACAGTTCAAATTTGGAAAAAACAAGTGGGCCAAAATACAGAACAGCAAAAACAATGCCGAAATCGATTGAGCTATCCCGTAGAGCAAAGCGCCTCCCGAACTTAATTCCTTCGAAGAGACAGTGGTCGGTGCTCTACTGCTATGATCCATTTTTTGACTTTTTTAAAATTCCTGATTGGCGAAGATAACAATTTGACTTCATCATCCACACAAGTGTCACCCTTGTTTAAGACTCGTACATCCGCTCGTGTTATTCTAAATTTCCAAAGTACTCGGTGCCAATTAATCCACGTGGTCCTCTTGGCAAATGAGACAAAACAGGATATTAAATCGAAAATTAATAGTTCAATTTATAAATAAAAGGACAGGTGTTCAGTCAACCCTGGACAAGTTCTATGTTAATCGTCTCAGTTTACTGTTGCTCATTTTCATAAGGATCATCCTCTGTGTTTGTTTAGATGACGTCGTTATGTAGTTTACTGTCACAAAAAGCAGACTTTTATTTATGAGTTCAACTCATTTCTGAATCAGGGTTATGACTAATAACCATTTTTGTCTATTCGTAACATTTGCCATGCCAACTATTTTCTAGAAAAGTGCTGATGCGCATTTTTTCAAATGACTTTCCTCAGTGGCGATGATGTAGTCACATGAGGGAAATTATATTTTATATACATGTATTTGAGGAAAATGTTACAGCATTTCTCGCATGCAAAGCAGCTATAGTTTTGTCCTTCTTTTATCCTTTGTTGTCTCGCAGAAAGATTTGTAACATTCGTAAGTTAATTAATCGATAACAGGTTCTACTATTGAAATAGTCTTTCAAAGTGAAATTGAGTAATACGAGGAAAAAGTTAGAACACTGCCAATCATTGATATTTAATAAGCTGTTTCAATAATACCTAATTCTGTAATACAAATTTCGTATTAGTAATAAAATTCAAGCTCAAATTACTAAGGGAAATTTGCTCATCTTTAACATCAACTTAAGATTTAATTAACTTTTAGATATTCTCTTCAATTATGAAATATAATGAAGGATATAAGAGATAAATAGTAGGTATCGGATATATATCCTTGCTGATAGGGAACCTAATGCCAACTTAATCATGTGACATATTAAATGACAAGGTTAGGCTACCATTAGTTCTTATATAATATTTCAGAAACCGGTTTGCAATTTACAGGTATCTTGAGTAATACGTTTATTTGGGGAGATACGTTTCCGAAAATACCGAACACACTTTTGTATTTGAAAAAAATATGTGAAGCTTTTTCATGTCGTAAAAGATTTATTTTATACTCGTATATATTTGAAATATAGAACAAGGTTATAATTACCTTTTTAATTTTAATATCACAATATCATAAATTTAATAATCACAATAATACAGTATAAAAAAGTCGTTTTTCGCGTAAAACCTTTTAATGTAGCCAGCAAGTACTACTGGCAGGAAATTCACTTTTGACCCACCCCGCATGGCCACTAAAGAATCTTCCATAAAGGGGAGTAATTGGACCACAAAAGACGAGCGCTCCGCAGCACAGCAAGTTCCAGGCTGCAATTTGAAATGCATTCTTTTCACGTTTAAAATGCTAAATTTTGGCAAAAATTGGTTACAGAATTCTACTAAATTTATATAGGGGGCGACCCGGGGATGAGACTGATCTTCACACAAAATTTCACATCTCTATGACGAGTGAAAGCTGGTTAAAAAGGACATGATCCAAATCCATGCAATCAAACAAACACCATGCGCTCCCTTCTAACCAAGTTAAATAAAAGGTTTTAAAAAGAAACAGAAGTAAGAACTTATGCCATTTTTAATCCATCCATACCTTAAGTAATTTCATGGTTTATTAAACAAACTTCACATTATTATCGTTACACATTGCTATAAAATAACCAATTCAAAATACGTATCCCAAGTTGATTCCCGGCGAGCAGGGCAAATTATTTCTTCTCAAGACTTACTTATATTGGCGTACTTTTCTTTGCCAGCATCATTTATTATGCATATATGCTAAAGGAAGCAAAAAAAATTGAACGCTTATATATTGTAGTACCGATATTTTCATAACAGGAATAAATAGCGGTTAATTTGTAAACTTACGTGCAAATCTCTAAAGTACTCATTGTAGTCTAACGCATAGCCAACCACAAACTTATCTGGGATTTCAAACCCAGCATCTGCATGTAAGAGTTTTAATAGTACGACTTATCAACCCAATGAAGTTATTACAGAATTAATATAAACAATATAATTGGCACTTACAGTCTGGGCGATAACCCGAACTTCTAGACGTTCGTTTAACCAACAAACTGAAATAGGCGCGTTTTAGTGTGAATTATTTTCATTTCAAAGTATATATCTTAATAAATAAAACAAGCCTATGTAAGAAGTAACTATCATACCTGCAAACTTTCACAGTTTTAGGTTGAAACTTTGCAAGCAGCTCTTCCATCTTGGCCATTGTTTTACCCGTATCAATTATATCTTCGACCACTAACACATTCTAAGAACACGGCAAATAAAACCAGTTGATACCTACATGATTGGATCTTTTGAGAACGTTACAACCCAATATAAGCACTCGGTAAATAACGGGGAATAATGACTAATCTGAAGTCATTGTAACTGACACAAAATACAGTATCTTTGTAGAATCACGTAAAACTAAGTATAGCAAAACCACATTACTAAAGTGACAGTGTGGCTTTATAAAACACTTATTTTACGTGCTCTGACACTTAGACAAGATCTTTTCTGAAGGTTTGATAATAACTTTTACAAAAAAAAATATTTCCTACCTTTCCTTTTAAACTTGACATGTTATCACTGCCGATGACTTTGATATTACCCGTTGAATGATCGTCCTATTTAATGAGAAAAAAAATCATTCAATTTCTAGTTGTCCAAAATGATGGTTTGGCAAATATCCTCCCCAAATGGGCTTTCAACTGTGAATTTCTTTAATCAATCATACCAACCTCGTAGCTATGTAGCCTGATGAAGTCCACGAAAAGTGGCACTGACATCTGAGCTATTCGATTCATCTGCACAATCTTCTCAATCAAATCACCGCAAAACTTGTAGCCACCCTTAAGAACGCACAACACTGCCAACGGCTCCTTGCCAATATCGTTAAAAATGTCCCGGGCCATTCTTTCAATCCTGGCATTAGTAAAAAATCTTTATTAATTATCGGCGCGGGTTTTAAAACTTCAGAATGACATGAAGCATAGCCCAAAATGCCACCATCTCACCTGTCGTTAATGAGACCATTGGGGATGATGACTGACTCTAAATCCTTTTCATAATGCTTCGGGACACACAATAGATCAAGACTGTAGCCCTCGAAGTTGTCTGGAATCTGCAAAGCAAAATTAAAGACATTGATTGCCGCATCAGTGAAAATGAATAGTTAATAGTAGCCAGCTTTTGGAACCGAGCTTTTGATAGTAACTTGTCATGTACTTTGAAACAATCCTTGAAAAGCATAAAAATATGATAATGGACTTTGGTTTCAAACTTCCTTCAGGTGATTACAGAGTGGTAGTACAAATTACCACTGCAGGCTACCTAATCATTGTTTGAATTTTAGTTCCATTAGGCAACTTTTGGGTAGATTCATAAGCCATGCCCGGTGAATTAACCAATGTCCAAATTAAGGCACAATAGAATTCCTCTTAATGAATTGGTCTCTTCAGGATTCCTCTTAAACCATATGCGGCACATTTCTTAGCAAATGAACAAGTTTAAATGATTTCACGAAATCATTGATATTGAAATTAATTTCATGATCAACATACCGAAATCCACGAAGGAGTCTTGTGGTTATTCATGTCTTTTGATGTCCTCAGTGTCCTAGCTGGAGAGTGGATCAAGAGACACGTTTTCAGAGCTTGCAGATTACTTTCTCTTTGTGATCTAAAGTGCCTTGGGGCACGTGGTCACGCTTTCAGGAAGTAGGGGGTCATTTCCCCGAAAAGACCTCAAATCAACAACCTTGGACTACTTTCATCCAAATTCACGTGAATTTCTGCAAAAGATAAAGCAGTCGCTTGCCATCAAGCGTCTGCTTTCACCTATGGGCAACCATAAAATACAGTGACTGAAAAGGTGGTGGCGGGATTTTTGAATTAATAGTTCATTTTAGTTTTGTAAAGAATACTTTGTAAAAGCTTACGAGCATTTAATTACAATTGCACATTTTATTTTAAAAATACATTATAATTGATTATTGATTTCAAATAGACTGATTTTGGGAATCTGATCGGCTGGGAACGGTGGCTTGTTCCTGTAATCCTGCTACTGGGAGGCCAGAGCCTTGAATGGAGTGAAGACAATGCTCCTGTGGACTAAATAACCATGTTGACCGGATGTCCATGCCAAGTCTAGCATCGATATGGTGGATCTGGAGGAGTCTGGGTTCTCCAGGTCGAATAATGAGGTGTGAACCGGGTCAGGACGGAAACGTAGCAGCCAAAAATTCCCGTGTTGGGCAGTGGTGGGTTCGCGTCTGGGAGTGGTTGGGTTCATGGACTAGTCTAAGATCTTCAGACAAGGCTCTGTTTTTTAATTTTTTTGTAATATGTGGGAAACGTCCATGTGAGGATTGTCTTCTGCAGTTTTTTTAAAAACAATTTGGATGCCGTATTTTATGACGTTATCCTGTTGCTACGTTATCATCAAACATGTATACACCCATAAAATGACAAGTGAAAGCAAATAGGTATTATAGAATGCAAACACCTATAAGTAATTGAGCTAGGACAAATTGTAAATTTTGTATAAGTGACCTTCATCTATCGTTTTCATCTTCCTGACAGTATTACTTCGGACAATTTTAGCAATATTCCAATTAAGGATAAGCAATTTCGACCTTTCTGCAGTACAATTGAATGTTGTACAAGCCAACTTAAAGTCCAAAATGGCGACAACCTACAAGAGCAGAAATGGGAAAATGGCATCATTCTTTTCTAAAATAGATGCTAGATCTCAGTGCTACCAATCGTTTAAAGCATACTTATGGCTTCTTGTCCTTTGTGGAACAGATATCGTCTGTGATTTCAAAAAGACTGCCTCTGAGAAATTCATTTGCAGATTTGCTTCTGGGATGCGTTATTCCTTCATCCTTTTATCAATGACTTTTTTTTCCCTCGTTTTGTTCCAACTAATTAGTTATCCAGAAATTACTCCCATGCAAAGCTTTGCAGTGAGCACATGTATAATCATGTTTCAGGCGTTGTTGATGCAAGTTGCATTCAGCTTCAAGAGGCAAAATGTCCGCTGTTTTTTCAAGAAACTATTTAAAACCTGCGACCACGTGATGGGAAGCTCTGAGGAACCTTATCGTCGTGTTAAGATTTTCGTTTCTGGATCTGTCTTATTAATTTGTTCAACACCCATAATGATGACGGCTTCTGTTGCGGCCATGCCTCGAGAGAATCATGACACTACAAATCCCATCAACCCTCTTAGATTTACGGAACACATGCATTTTGACAGAAACACCACTTTTGGCGTAGCGATGGAACATCTCTTAATGGTTTATTTGACAATTTCTTCGTTGTCATTTATGCTTATGCACTCCTTGTTCGTCCTCTTTTTTCTGTCCATCTGCCTTTTGTTGGGCTCAATTTTCAAACACCTTCCAAAAAATGGCTCTGGAGACATAACCCGAATGAAGCTGGAATTTCTCAAGCAGCACCAGATGATCAGTGAATTGATAAACTTGTTGAACGGTGTTTATACGGAGATATTAGCTCTCTGGAGTATAACAGAAATAATATCTGTAATATGCATGATAAGAGCTCAGGACTTTGGAAAAATCGGAGACAGTGATTGGTCAATGGATCGCGAATTAACGATTTGTATCATCGTCGTGATCTCTATGTTTGGATGGAAATCGATTCTTTCTTCACAAATTAATGAAATGGTAAGCATTTTAGTTTATAAAATATATACTCGAAAAAAAATATGCGCAATTTAAATACAAAAACCACTTGAAGAAAGCGAAAAGCACACATTTTTAGATCCCAATATCCAATCTCTAATGTAAAAACATAAGCACTATTGCAAAGGCTTATAATCTTATAATATTATTTTATTTACGCCTAAAGTTATTGAAGATTTTCAGTGTGAAATTTGTATTTACAATGCATTTTACACTTGAAATATTGTTTATGTTTTCTTACAATTGCACATAATCATCTTCATTTTTATTATAACAGGTTCTGACATCGCTGAAATTTTTATCTAATGTGGACGAAAATGATTTAAGAAGCAGTTCTAAATATGTCGTCGATTACACAATTACGTCATCCATGGTAAGCAATCAAGTGTAAAGAGGCGTACATGTACTTTGAATGTATATCATGATTCTGTTATCCATACTATAGGTGGAGGTAAAATCCCAATTATACGTTCAATACGTCAATTTGGATCCACCAGGTTTGTCCACTTGGGGGCTGTACGTCATGAGAAAAGGATTTATTCTAGGTGTAAGGAATCATATTGACCATCAGTATGCCAGAATTCATTTACATATATTTGCTTATCACATGGTTTATTATACATTTAAAAGGCCGCAGCCAACTTAGTGACCTATGTATTGGTTTCGTACAACATTTAAGAAGGCATCAATTCTTGATTACAAATGTCAAGTTGCCAAACAGCTTTGGACGTTTTTCTACCCTACAACTTATAGAAAGTTTTAACATCAGTATTATACTGTAGCATTATTTGATGTAATAAAATAAAAGTGCGTTTCCTAATTTTGTTGATTTATAACTGTGCACTATATTTATAACTTAATTGCAACTATATGAATATTGTTTTCATAAGGCACCAATATTTGTTATTTTAATTAAAATAGATTGATTTGGGGATGTTTTTCCGGCTGGGAACGGTGGCTTGTTCCTGTAATCCTGCTACTGGGAGGCCAGAGCCTTGAATGGTGTGAGGATGAATGTACTGTGGACTGATCAGCCATGTTGACCGGGTGTCCTTGCTAAGACCAGCATCGATATGGTGGACCTGGAGGAGTCTGGGTTCTCCAGGTCGAATAATGAGGTGTGAACCGGGTCAGGACGGGAACGTAGCAGCCAAAAGCATCCGTGTTGGGCAGTGGTGGGTTCGCGCTTGGGAGTGGTTGGGTTTATGGACTAGTCTAAGATCTCCAGACTTGGCTCTGTTTTTTTTTTAATTTTTACAAATGAAAACAAAAGTTTAGTTCTTCTCTATTCCATGGTTTAGAAAGTTTCCAACATGTAACTCAAATTGTCGAAATTGATTGCGAAATCTTCATGTGTATATAAATTGTGCATGCATTCTAAATATAGTTTGAAAAAAACATTTTAAATATTCCATATTTTATGACGTTCTCTTGTTGCTAAGTTATCATCAAACAGTTACAGTTACAACCATCAAGTGGCACGTGAAAACAAATAGATATCATGAAAAACAAACACCTATAAGTAATTGAAGCCAGGACCTATCAATATTACTTCCGACAATGTTAGCAATATTCCAAGGACCCACAAGTTCGATCATTAGAAATATTGCATTTTGAAGGATTTTCACAAAGTTAGTTCCTACAGTATGTCTAATAGGTGTGAGTGAAGTGCATATTGGACAAACTGACTGAAAGTTCAAATGGAAGTAAATTACAGGTCCAAAAACGTGAACATAGCTACACTCTTTTCTAAAAATGATGCTAAATCTCAGTGCTACCAGTCTTTTAAAGTTTATTTGTGGTTTCTTGTCCTTTGTGGTACAGACATTGTATGCGATTTCAAAAAGACAGCATGGGAGAAGCGGATTTCCAGAATCACTTTTGGAATGCGTTATTCCTTCATCTTTTCAGCAATGGTTTATTTTGTGCTCATTTTGGTACAAGTAATTACGTATCAAGAATTGACTCCAATGCGAAGCTTCGTTGTGAACTCTTACATGCTCATGTCTCAAGCATTGTTGATGCAAGCGGCCTTCAATTTCAAGAGGCAAAATGTGCAATGTTTTTTCAAGAAACTATTCGAAACCTGTGACCTCGTGATGGGAGGCGCTAAAGAGCCATATCGTCCAGTCCGGCTTTTCATTTCTGGATCAATCTTAATTATGTGTCTTTCGGTCCTGATTATGATGTTTGCTGACATGATCATACCAACGGATCATGACAGAACCGACCCCATCAATCCTCCTAAACTTATCGAACATGTACATTTCGACAGAAACACTACTCTTGGCGTAGTGATTGAAGGGTTCCTGTTGTTCTTCGTGACATTTTCAACGATGTCATTTATGCTTATGCACGCCTTGTTCGTCCTCTTTTTCATGTCCATCTGCATCTTGCTCCGTTCACTTTTCAAGCACCTTCCCAAAAAGGCATCAGGAGAATTATCCCGAATGAAATTGGAATTCCTCAAACAACATGAGATGATGAGTGAATTGATCAACTTGCTAAATGGCGTTTATACGGAGATCTTAGCTCTCTGGAGTATAACAGAAATAATCAATGTAATATGCATGATAAGGTCTCTGGACTTTGGGAAGATCAACGACAGTGATTGGGCCATTGATCGCGAAATATTGCTCAGTGTTATCGTATACGTCTTAATGTTTGGATGGAAATCGATTTGTTGTGCACAAATCAATGAAATGGTAAATACTGATTTTATTTTGGGGAAAAATGATAGATCTACTCAACAAAATGTGGACAATGTAAATACAAAAGCACTTGCAGAAAACAATTTTTTTTTTCAATATCTCTTATCCGAGTGATTTACAACGCTTGTTACATGTTTACGTTTTGTTAAAATTGAACATCATTTATAACATTTTTATCTTAATTTTTGTTCTAACAGGCTATGACATCGCTTAAGTTTTTATCTGATGTGGATGAAAATGAGCTGAGAAGCAGTGCTAAAGATGCCGATAATTTCACAATTAAATCATCATTGGTGAGCATGCATGCAGACTACATGTATACATTATTGGAATAGTTTGCAAGTTTTGTCATGAAACTCAAAAGTTATAAATCTGTTATTCATTATAGGTGGAGGTAAAATCTCAACTATATGTGCTGTACGTCAATTTGGATCCACCAGGTTTGTCCACTTGGGGATTTTACGTCATGAAGAAAGGATTTATTCTCGGTGTAAGTAATCATATTCACATTTTTCATGTTTATCACTTTTTATCCAGTAATTCTGCTTATCATATGCTTTATAACATTTAAAAGGCCGCAGCTAACATAGTGACCTATGTATTGGTTTCATACAACATTTAAAATGCATCAATTAAGTAGTTTTATTTGATGTAACACGTGGTTGATTTTTCTTTTAAATAAAACGGAGTGAGTTTATTGCTCATAGGTCTATATCAAGGGTGTTTTGCATGGAATGTTAAATTTATTTCAGTCAAATGCATAACCAGTTTTAATCGCTTACAGTTCTTCATATATAATTAACATTAATGCTATGCTTTTAACCAAACAATCAAATATTAATAACAAATAACTTGACAGCGAATCGATCTGGAAATCTATAAGTTAAGAAACCTGAAAGACCGGGAAACAATATCTATTTAATAGCTTAATTCGATATATTGCATGACCAACATCAGATCATTGATTTGACTTATTCAATAATACCTGCACTGTTACAACAGCAGTGTTCATAAGAATGAATAGATCGACTTGAAACTCGCAGTTTTTAACCTACATGTATATTTCAAAGATATGACATCCGTACATACAAATTTCGATCCAAAATTCTACACTTGGGTAAGCAAGGAACCAATGGTCGAATATCCGACAATAGTGAGGGCTAAGTTGAAGTGTTACGAAACATTTAAAGCATACTTATGGCTCCTTGTTCTTTGTGGGTCCGATTTCGTTTGCGATTTCAAGATGATGTCTAACCCTAAGCGAATTCATTATTTAGCGTTTTCGATGCAATTTTCCTTCATCGTGTTGGCATTTTCATATTTTGCGATTGTATCGGATCAATTAGTTAAACATCCTGAACTGACACCCATGATAAGCTTCATGTTGAGCACTTTCTTGAGCATGTTTCAGGTGTTACTGGTGCAGGCTGTTTTTGTTTTCAAGAGGCGACATGTCCACCGTTTTTTCAAGAAGTTGTTCGAGGTCTGCGATTCTGTCTTTAAAAGGGACCAAAGACCTTATCGAATAGTTAGGAATTTTATTTACGGAACGTTAACGGCTTTAAGCGCAATTTTTGTAATTGTCCTTACTGCACATGTTGTCACCAAAGAGGTTGATGACCCTGTGAACCTATCGAAATTGGTAGAAAATATGCATCTTGCCCCCAACAACACCATTTTTGGGGCAGCTCTCGAATTTAGTTTGGTTTTATACTTGACATTTGCAACGTTGGCATCCATGCTAATGCAGACCTTGTTCGTCCTGTTTTATCTGTCCATCTGTCTTCTGATTATCAATCTTTTCAAACACCTTCATATTACAAAATCTGCAGAAATCCCCGGAAGTCATCATCTTAAATTCGTCAAAAAGCATCAGAGTCTTTGTGAACTGGTTAGCATGTTTGATGACATTTACAATGAAATTTTGGCTTTTTGGACTTTGTCTGAAATCATCACAGCTATATGCCTGATTAGGGCCGAAGATTTGGGAAATGTTGGTGGTCAAGGCTTTGTGGTAGATCGCGAAGTTCTAGCACTTGCCATACACACGATCGTCAAATTAGTTTTAAGATCGATCTGCGCTGCAAATATCAACGACAAGGTAACTATATGAGAAATGGTAAAAAATTTCTAAAATATTAAAAAAAAAAATGTTTTCCACACAGTATAATTATTATACATGTTATTATAGGTCTTGTCATCTCTGAAATTCATTTCAAATGTAAACGAAAGTTCCTTAAGAATACCTTCTAACGTGGCGAGCTATTTAACAATTCATTTGACAGTGGTTCGTATCAATGATAATGTAATTAACTCCTGTCAGCCTCCTTCATGCTAAGGCTGAGGCCAATGATCATGAGGACAACTAATGTTTTGATTTAGTTTGAATAGGCAGGGCTAGCATACATTATCTCACACCTTTTGAACATTTTCACAGGCTGAAGTGAAATCCCAGATGTATATCCAGTACGTAAACTTGGATCCGCCCTGTTTATCCGCTTGGGGATTATATGTAATGAGAAAAGGATTCATTCTTGCAGTAAGTGACCATTTTAACAATATTTAAACCTTGACTTTATGCCTCATAACGAGCAATTTATTTTAAAAAGGTTGCAGCCAACGCAATGACATACATATTGGTTTCTTATAACATTTAAGAAGGTAGCAGTTTAGATGCAAGCTCTTGCTACATATCAAGTTCGTTTATGGAGCTACTATGAAGCATTGACCAATTTCTGACAGTCAGTGCATTCCAATCGATTGATTTATGCCCTCAATAGTATATGCTATACAGTCAAGTCTGAAGTTATCGATTGAGTACCTGAGTGGTAACAAAATAAACAGCCATTATTTATTTTAATAAGTATACAACGTAATATTACAGTATTACGCTAAATATATTTTTTTTAAAGTAACCAAGCAATATGGTTCACAAATTGAATATGAAGTCGATATTGAAAACAGCTTATTCGATCTAGCTGTTGCTATTGGCGTTTCCTTGGAAATAAGCTTAACTTGTGCAAATATCCCCACTTTGCAGTTAGGATGGCCATGAAAGTTGAGAAAGGTGCGAAATGTCCATTTATTTTTGGATAAATTCTCTCCTTAAAATATGAGAGGTATGCCTTAGACATGTGCCATGATTTGACAGAAAGAATTGTTCACCATAGGTGTAATCGATTTTTACTCTAACCACGGTGGAAAGTAACTCCAGAGATTTGATATTGATCGACTCCAGCTGTACGTTGTTACAGTCGAAAAATAGGGTTTTACAACATGAATAAGTAAATAAGTAAAATAAGCGCATCGAAAGAAATAAAATATGCCAATTCATGAATTTCTTTATTAAATAAAAATTTAATAATTTATCGAAATAAATACATTGCATTTATTAAAGTATAAAATACCATTCGTGCAGACATTAACTTCTCATACTTCTTATTTTCATAAAATTTACAACAATTCAATATATACTATATTACAATAAATTATATCTATGTGTATCACAAACACATATTGTTTATAAAAAATAAAATACGTTGACTAAGATTTAGTTATGGTCAGGCTTTCACCATAAAATTGCTGAACATCTTCGAAGAAGTCAGTGTCTTGTATGCGTTGACAACGTTGTCAGGAATGTCCTGATAAATATGATAGCCCTTAGCTGGATAAACTATGATTCGTTGAAGGCAGCCCAGCATAACACTTATAATGTCCTGTAGAGTACCGATGGAATCATTAGGGTACTTCCGAAGAGGAACCGGAGGTGACGTCACTTGCACGCGCAATTTGGGATTCACTTCAGGCCACTGTTTCATGAAAGTTGCGTATGTGCGGCGTTCCATGTAAGGGGCTTGTACCAGTATTATGGAATGTGTTGGGACTAAATCGAATTTTCGTAAAACATCATACGAAAAACGCACATTTTCACCAGTGTTTGTGGCACATTTTTCCACCAAAATCCGTTCGTAAGGTACACCCATTTTTAAGGCCACATCACGAAAAACTTCGTATTCCGGGCGTGTCCATTTACCTAGAAAATATATATTGATTAGTATTAGCTAACTTATGAATTTACAAAAAGAGACTCGTTTTTGCATAAAAAAATTGAGTTACCTTCAGTAAGATTTCCTAAATCTCCACTGAATAATATGTAATCTGCATAGCCTTCCAACCAGAGCTTTGCAGCATGTTGTGCCACTCGAATATCATTGTTTCCTAATACCATGATGAGTTGACTCTAAAACAAAATAGAAAATCCATTAACAAACATTAAAAAGGGATTATACAATTGAACACATTTGCATATTTTTATGTCAGGCTATTAATTTAGTTTATACTTATTCACAACACGTATTTTCCACATAATTGTATATGCTCAATTTTGAATTTCCGTTTTATGTTAAAACTGAGTAATCAATTCATAGAAACGTTATTCATGAAATTCATTTTTTCAAGCGACATTTCAGTTATTGGCATCACGTACATTAATATAACACAAGACCAGCCCATTTCCTCGTTTATTTATACAATCGCAGTATGATTTATTTGGTTTGCGCTGAGGATGCATATAGTATTAACGTATACAACATTTTGTATTCAAATGAAATGAAAGGGTTTGCCAAATTTTACATCGTTAAAATTTGCTTCACCTCCTGCTAAAAATACACTAGTGAAAATGTATTGGCAAGAGTTCAGACCTCATTGGGTTGCACTAATTCCTATTTTTAAACATTTTTTTTTTTGCAATGCTTGTTCACGTGAACCTACTTTGGGCGGGGTCACTCAAGGTTCCCCATTACTTTATGTATTGAATATATAGTTCAAGCTTCGATAACTCCAATGACATATAACACAAGGATCGAGCTAATTTCAACTTTGATGCCATTCCAGTATAGCACACTAAAACACAAGCTTTATATAAACGACGATTCTATAAGAACCAGCCAGATTAAGTAAATAATTTCTAATTCAACATAGTGAATTAAATTTCATAGAAAAACTAATTTTAATTACATAATGTAAATGTTATTAAAATTTCAATTGCATTTCAAATACTTAAAACTAAAATATTTCTATAAAATTAAATGAAAATATCAGTACCTTTTCCAACATGCTGTGCATCAACATGTATTCCCAGATGATTTCTGCTAAATTGAGGTACTCTTTAGGAACATCGAAAAACGTATCTGTGCTGACACCCATATTTGTTGACAGTAGAAGATGATTTCAGCTGATGACACAGAACAAACACCTTTGGTAAGGGTTAGTTTGTAGCTCCCATCCAAGCTCAATTCGACTACAGCTTTGAATTAAATATAATTCAGTGGTGCAACCTTTTAAATATCAATGATGTATCGATTGCAGCGCCTCCCTTCAGATCCACCATCAAGCATCAGTGTGCCGGTTCCATGCAGTACTTTATGCGTAACATTGTGTTTATCAGTTAGCATCGGACGTTTGCAGAGCTTTAAGCAGCTGATAATATCGACGTCAATGTGACGTCATCTGCGGAACTGAGATTTGGGCGGATAGCCAGAGCTAATAGCGTTTTAATAGCTTGTTTGCTTCAAAAGCCAAGAGACTTGCATTAAATTCTTAAGCCAATGCATTACTGGCTTTGCAAGTTGAGATATCTGTTTTGTACAATGACTAACCAAATACCTATTTTAAACAGAGATCAAAATATGCTGGTGCTGATGAAAAGAGGATTAGTATTATCTGTACAAGTGTCATTCAGGCAGCATTCCTGGGGGAACACCTATGTTACGGAATGCACCAAAACCTTGATATAAATTCGAGAAATGTATCTATACTATCATTTAAACGATGCTATAGGATATAATTTCGCACATGAACTTTTCCTAACACTAAACTAAATAAAGGCTAACCAAATCTGGCCTAATGTATATCATAATTAAACTAACCTAAGCAAGAGCAGCCTGGCTATAGTAATTGAGACGAATTGAGCACCGATGATTTATTACGGCAATATCATATGATGCAATACTTGTACAGAGCAGGTATAAAATTAAACCAATGCGCAATATACACAGGAAATTAAATTATAAAACTTGCGTAATATGCACGCAACTACAGTCAAAAACGTCGTCATGTTTCAAGAATCTGTGTGACCAATATCGGATTTCGCAAGATTCAGTGTCAGTAAGCCATATTTGATGAAGGAAGGATGCCATAAATTAGTGTATTATTTTTCATTAAATTCAGAGCCTTAAAAATAGGATGCTTTTAGGCCGGAATTCATAGTCTTCGAAGTAGTAGCTATATAGCCTATACTTATTTGTAGACATTCTATTTAATTCAAAATTTATTGTTTTAAATTCATTAACCATTATGAAATATTCAGAGATTGGTTTCTAAGATTAGGAACTGGGTGAGGACAGCCATTAACATAGCCAAAAAATGTCTGTTCATGTGCATCATTGATGCACATACATATGCACATGCATTAAGCTGATCGAAATACAACCTTGTAATTTGGTTTAGAGTTATTGACGAAATGGCCATCGAGTTATGGATGTAAACTATACTTTTCTTTAATCGAATCAATGAATTGATTTTGCTTCCTGAAATATGGCCTGCAAATTAACCGACCTTTCCAAGATGCTCGCAGTAAAAAAAACCTACCCTCACCAGACACCAGTGGACTTCAGGCAATGCAAAATGTGAACTTATAGCCTACATTAAAAGTAATATGAAATGTATGGTTTTCCTTGTGCGCAGCTTTTCCAAAAACCCTAAAAAGGATAAATATCGTTTTGATTCATCGACAACAAATGTGTTTATCTCAGCTTTAGAGTACACACGTGAAAGTTTGGCAAAATATTATGTACTAGTTTAAAAAAACATTATTTTTATTTTCTATTTTCACTTTCAACCTTGCTGTAGTTTTCCTTTCACTTCCAGATTGGTCTTTACCCCAATTATCTGGGCAATTTGGGTCAGTTTTCGAGACTTGCAAACCATATAATCTTAGAACATGGCTTCAATCGATCATCAGTGTTAAAATGCAAAGTTCATGGTGGAAATTAATCTTAGGTGTTATTTAACATCCGAACAAAAACTCGATTTTTTATCATCGCGACTTGGTCTAATACTTTTGGGTAAATATTTAAGTATTTTTCCATGGCTGGTGAATCCGAGGATTCGTCTTCCTTGGGCCAAATTAATGCGGGTCAAGGAACGTATTTGATATTTGTATCTCCCACGAGAAGAGCAGGTGCTCTCAGCAACCAATAAAGAGGATATGTAATGATCAAGTGGACTTGGTATCTGGTAAAACCTTGGTAAATGCTCGATAACTATGGTATAAGGTTATACGTTATCACGAAACACAAAAGTAAACGGTTTGTTTAACTAAATTTTAATCTTCGACAAGTATTTTCGGCTTGCGTTCAACAACAATGGAAATACTATTTTTGTATCCGCATCCGTACACGTGAAAATCGTGACCTTCCATGTGAATAGGGCATGTTCAAACTTCACTTTCAGACTGATGCCACGTATAATTTCGATTTTTACATGACCTCAGGTACGACGAACTTTGCGAAAAACAATTTTATTCATGAAATTAGTTTTTTAACCAAAGGTTTCTCGTGTGAATCATGTATTTAAAAAAATGCAATTGAGTGGCTATAGCGTGAATTTTATTTATCCCACAAGTTCGGAATTATTTTGGTATACATTTGGATAATGAAACCTAACCAGTATTTCCGCGATCACGCTATTTATATTCCATTTACGTACTTATATTCGCCATTTTGAGTTAATATTAATAATGATATTATATTTGGTTACTTCATGATTTAAAATGATAAGAACATGCATATAGAACGTTTTTGTATAGTAATTCGTTGTTATAAGTCTTTTACTATACATTTTTCGATATTATTTCTGTATGTAAATTGCATTACTCTTGGGTTTTTCAACTTCAAAAATGCTTCCTTTTGCACATGATTTATGAACGACCACAGAACGCAGGATGAAATCAGTCAACTAACTGAAGCGCTGTAGTGGATAGAAAGGAAGTATTTAAATCAGAGGGCGGTGAAAATGAATAAAATTCATTGCAAAATAATGTTCTGTATCATATATTCATCACAATGGCTAGAAAGTAAAAGTTATCATCAAGAAGTTCATTTTTTGATATAACGTGAAACTAAATTTCCTTACGTCATTGGGAGACGACATAAGATTTAAGTTTCCATTATATTTAATATACATGTATTTCCTTATTCATCTCTTAACCTAACTACGAACTTATACGTATTTGAACTTGATTTCTAACAATACGTAATAAATTGAACAAAACTTGTAGCTTTTGAAATACCATTTTCAGGAAAAATACCAATAAGATACGATTTGTTTCGCTAAAGTACCTGTACTAACATGTTTTAAACTTAACAAATAGACACGAACTTATAAAAAAAGCTACATACAGTATATTTTAATTTATTTTTAATTTGTAAATTCAATTTCATGGGATTTATAGCCTTATTGCTTGAATTATTAAGAGGATGCCAAACTATTATACTTGATCCTACGAATTGATTCCTATACAAAGTGCCATGTTTATTTTTGTGGAACATCTTGTACATGTACATGTATTATTTAACCTACGCCTCGATTGCTCACATTATAAAATAAATAAAAAAACATTAAAGTTTCCAAAATCCACCGCTAGATGACGCTGTTTTTTAGATCCGCTTCCAATCCGCTGTACACCGGCTCGCTCTACTCACCCAAGCACTCCCGCCTTCATAAAACTTGGTATAGCCCGGAACGGCGCTTTAGCTTTCCTCCCTCCAAAACCCGCTATGTTTTAAGCCGAAATGCAATTGTTACGCATCCAAAGCAAACCAATAATAATTTAAACTTAAATCCGAACACCATAAGAATGACCCTTTCTGTATTTATTAAAATAGCGATCTAATTATCCAGTTGGCGAAACTATAAAAGAGGCCGGGTGGAGGGAGTAACTCCACCTAGGGAAAATCCCATAAAACAAGTAGCGCAGATGCTAGACTCTCTGTGCGGGTTGGCCAGGCTGCGTTTGGGAGAAGGTTTTCGAGGGTCTGAAAATTTGCAGTTATCGTTTCGACAAGGAATTACTCGGATGCGCGAAATCTTTCTCTGGATTTTCATGTGTGTGTGAATCGCGTTTTTGGATAAGCACGAGTGTTTTTTCAAGGTAAATTCCTTGTTTTACGGAATTTTCAAATCCTCAACGCCGATGCTGTGTTTCTGTGTGTGTGTTTGTAGGCTTGCATTCAAGGGGTAGCTTTTTCAACCTCACATTTTCAGCCTCATCGTTTTTCACCAAAAAATCGATTTAAGCCGATTAGGAAGCTTTGTGTTTAAGTATGCATTCGTTTTTACTATTTACACCTGCATCAAAAAGGCCAATTTCTGGTGTATTTTCGTAGCAAAACGAGTCTAAATCCATTGTCGCAGGGTTTGGCTTTCCAGCAAGACATCCCTTCCCTGCACTTGAACCATTGGAGCATCTTTCTGACATTCTTCACCAACGGATATAAAACATCTTTTTTTAGGGGGGTTAACGTCTGTTATTCCACATTTCCGTATCGAAAGCATCCATTTTATACCTTTTCCCGTGGAAGAAACCCGATAATTAGGGCCAGACAAGAGCGCTATCCATCCGCTATTGGCATTCTCCATTGTTGGCAGCACTGGATATCGCCATGTTTTGAAAATTGCGACAAATTGCTATTTTTTTGCGGATGTATCGAGCTCTTGCATTTCTGATTTTTTCACAATTCTTTTGTTTTGGCATCCTCCACACGTTGCATTGTGTGATTTTGTGTTGGCGATGAAGTGCAGTGTTTCGATTGGGAGTGCATGGTGCAGCCATTGCGCTTTTGCATTCAACGAAATCTGCCAAGAGGGCATTGACAAATTGCGACTAGGGATGGCTTAAAATGACCTTATTTGTTAACGTCTCGCGAAAACATGTGTATTTCCGCTCGGCTACACGTTTTTCCATCATTTTTTTGTTAGGCATTTCCAAGAAACATAAAGCATCTTTCTGCTTTCGTGCATTTGTGTTTGCATGGACATGGCCGCGGTGCATCTGTGGTCATGGACGACATCTGTGGGAAGAAAGATGCCAAAATCTTTTACTTCCTTCATCAACTGTATAATAAATGGTTTGTACCAAGCGAGCAATTGGAGATAAATAGTAAATGTTTGCCAAATAGGTTGATTTTGGATCCATTCCTTTCCTCAAGAGTTGACCTCCATGCTCCAAATCTGCTTTATTTCATTTTACTGACAGACACTTGAATCTTAAGATTATACACTAATTACATTAAGTTTTCCGGCATAAGTCAAGAAGACCAAAAGGCATTAGGTTAAAGGGATGGATGAAAAATTTAATAAATCTGTTTTAACCTATTAAACCTAGATTAACGTAACATTTCCTTTCGTCATAATTTGCTCACGATCCTTTAATGTCTGATGCTCCTCTGATTTTTTTTAATTTTAAACTTATCAAAGCGCTTGCTACTTGTTTAAAATGTAAAAATATAAAATCAGGTCTACATATTTTATATGCACCAGAAATGGAAGGAAATTTACATTTATTGCGAGTATAGACGTTAAGGGACACTGGATGAAACTTTCACGTTGTTAGCCAAATATTGTATTATAGAAAAAATGTATTTAATCATCGAAGAATATGTAATGCTTCAGTGATTAACTTTTATTAAAAATGTAGTTATAAGATATGTTAATTAAGTTTATAGTTTCTGTAGACATTAAGGTTTCCATTTACCGGTATTCGAATAAAAAAGAATCATAAGTAAAGTAAATATTTTTCTTATTTGTAATTACGCAGATTAGTGTTAGAAAATGTAAATACAAAGTTAAATAAAAGCTTAAAAATAAATAAAGTATATGTACAACTGAATGCAATAAGTGATTTTATGCGCCCATGAAATGGAAAGTGTATATAGCCTACATGTGTATTTAGAAATCAATACATGTACATGAACCAAATGTCCCAATTTTGTTGTAGATTTATTTATGAAGATTAAGGTAAAATCACTGCATGCTCTAAGCCAAAAGTCTAGACAATAGCAGTTAACATATTCTGGAAGTGTAATATCTGTTCAATCCTCAGAGGAAATAAAGTCTATATATATCGAATTAGGTTTTGTTACAGTAAAAAAAGTTAGTTTAATATATAATAATGTACAATGTTGGAATTTGTTTTGCAGTTTCGTAAGTCTGTCATGGGAAGTGGAGTAATGATTATGATCCTTGTAATCAAAACATGGTTTCATTAGCAATGTACATGTACATGTATACGTTTTGTACCAGAAAACACAACGACATGAAGGCATTGCCATCTTTCAGAAGTCAGTAGCATAGGCAATGTGGTGT
>JAQGCC010001517.1:0-23232 GCA_034698905.1 Xestoiulus laeticollis | reverse complement strand
AAATTAAACAAATAATAGAATATTTATGCTAGGTCCTCGTATATTTCATTTGTTCCTAACAGTTTCCAAAATTAAATGAAAATATAATTTAGAAAAAAAGTATTGTTCTGGTATGCAACCCTCTTAAAATGAATTCATTGAATATTTTAAAATAAATTTGTTAAATTTAACAGTAAGCTTTCTCTTATTTTAGGTCAAGCCATTTTAGCCGGCCGGCAACATTTCCTCACTCTGGATGGGCGAGTCGTGGAATTTGCCGGAACATGCAGCTACATCTTAATGCACGATTTCAAAGACGGAAATTTTACTATCACGGTTAATTATGATAACTATGCTGGTGGAAGGCCAGTGAAACGGTCTATAAGCCTAAGGATGGATGGCAAGGAAATCGACATTCACCCGAATTTTCAAGTTTTCGTCAATGGTAAAAAAGTGGAGCTGCCGCACTCGTTCGGGGATACGGCCATCATCCGTCAAGCTGACAAGACTGTTGTTAGAAATGGTTACGGTGTCACTGTCACTTGTCATTGGCCATATGACGTGTGCATCTTTAAAGTATCCGGATGGTATTTTGGCCGATTAGCCGGCATGCTAGGAACCTACTCTTATGAGCAGGCTGACGATATCATTACACCGGATGGCAGAGTTCGGCAAGGTGTTTCTCCCTATTGGGCCAATGCTTGGACTGCGACATCTCCCCGACAGTGCCACACTTTACAAAACTTTGCCGTAGAGCCTCCACGAAAAGATTCCGTTGCCGACGAGCAGTGCTTTAAATTATTTAATAATTCATTCTCGTTGTTCCAGTATTGTTATGAAAAGGTTAGTTCAAGGATTTTATTAGGAATTACACTATTCATTTCGTAAGGAAAGTTGAAACAAAGTGCAAGACGTCTTTCTCAGGTCGACCCCTTGCCGTTTTTAAATATGTGCCTCAGCGATGTTCGCACAAGGGATACGCCTGAGGATGTGTGCACCAGTGCAGCCACTTACGTCCAGACGTGCAATGCGAAAGATGTTTCCATAAGGATGCCAAAACTTTGCGGTAAGTAATTTTATGCTCCGGAGTACGCAACTGCAAATTTTGCAAGATGACGACTAAAATTAAGTTTGAATGTTTATTTGTAAAGTCAAATGCAATTTGCCGAATGGAAAAATTTTGCAAGAGGCTGGAAACGTGACGATGAACTCGACCAACAAACTAGCCGATGTCGTGTTTATCATCGAGGCCAAAAAGTGCAACAAGGACATCGTCAACGTGTTTTCCGATTTGGTTAGCAACATCGATGGTGCCATGCAGATGGCTTCCATCCTAGAAAGAAGGTGAATCTCATTTGAAGTGCCATCTTTAAATTGTATCTTTCGTGTAATACGACAGTGCTAACGCCATTGTTTTTAAAAAATGGTTTGACAGATATGCTACCGTTGTTTTTGGTGGATCTGGCGTTTACGATGAGCCGCACACTCTAACGTCCGATAGCCAAATTTTCACAAATCACAGGACGGTATCGTCATTGGGCAATTTCAATATTGGAAGAGGAGAGCGTGATTTTTTCGACGCACTTCGATTTGCCGCCAAGTTACCTTTTCGTCCAGGCGCCTCGAAAAACTTTGTTATTTTAACCTGCTCCATTGGAGATTCTGTCGAGATGCGAGTAAGCTTATTTTTAAAAAAATTTCAATTATTTTAATTTCGTGAAAGTCAAAAGTTGTTGCGATATGTGGTTGTTTAAGAGGGTTACATACTAGAATAAGCCTTTTTTTTCTAAATTATTTTTTTCTTTAATTTTTAAAACTGATAGGAACAAATGAAATGTATGAGGACCTAACATGAATATTCTATTATTTGTTTCAATTTTTTGTTTAAATATATGTATATTACATTTTATAGAAATATGTCCGTAAAGTTTACCTGGCGTAAAGTAAACTTTACGGTCATATTTCCATGAAATTTAACATTCATATACATAAACAAAAAATTTAAAGAAATAATAGAATATCTATGCTAGGTCCTCGTACATTTCATTTGTTCCTAACAGTTTGAAAAATTAAATTAAAAAATAATTTAGAAAAAAAAGGCTTATTCTGGTATGCAACCCTCTTGAATCGATTTCCCTGGTCTAATATGCTATCTTTAGGAAAGAGGTTTCATAACAACGCGCTGGGTATGGGTCTTTAACCTTTTTTTAAAAAAAAATGACAAGCACATCACAGCTTTGACTAATCCTTCTTAATAGAGAGACTATCCGGAGGTTCATCGAATGTTATTGGAGGACGGTATCACTGTTCATCTATTGTTGGACAGAGAATTTGAGGTTAAACGATCTGAATTATTGTTTTACGGTATGTGCGCTTTCATTTTGTAACAACTAAATCTAAAATGTCAGCTTTATCATCTTTGGGGATCACTGCATTTTACCGGTTATTTTTGTAGGAATCGATGGCGTGAATGCGTACACTTCAAAAGACTCGCGGAATATCGTAACGGGCGATCCAGACCTCCGGCGTCAAGTTATGCCACCGAAGGACATCTGCGTTCCAATTGTTTTGGAAAGCAACGGCACCGTGTTTAGCAGCTTGCGGTTATATGATTCAAAGAAAATTTCCAAAAGTTTTTTGGATGTGTACAGCCGTCGTGTTGCCCAATCGGCTGAGGTACAAGTGTGCCAGACGTGTGATTGTGTTCCTGATGCGGATGGAGTTGGATGGACATATTGTCAGCCTTGCGTTTTTCCTAGACCTTCTCATTTTTACATGGTGAGTCATATATTTTAGTAAAATTTTTTTGGCAAGGGAAACGCGATGTTGGTTATTTCTTTGTGCACCCATTCTAGCATTTTCTAAAATACAGTGGTTTTGAAGACGCTTGGAAAAGCGTTTTATAGATACAGGTATGAAAGTCCTAAATATTCCTAAAAAAATGTCCTAAATACCCTCTGAATAATCGAATAATTGTTGTAAAAATCATGTTTCAAAAATTGAAGTTATCCCAGTTATGATGGCGACAAATTACTTATCTGATGCACTAAAAGCACAGTAAATTTTCTCCTAATTTTGGCATAAGTGTGAATTAAAAATAAAATTCTATAGTATACATTTAAAAAGTCACCTTTAACTTTTAAAAAGTCCTAAATATTGAATATGAAAAAGTGTTTGCCATCCTGTGCTATAATTCAGATATTTTCAAAGAAAATGTCTTATATTTGTTCTATATTTTCAAAGAAAATGTCTAATATTTGTTCCATATTTTCAAAGAAAATGTCTTATATTTGTCCATATTTTCAAAGAAAATGTCCTATAATTCCTATATTTATATCCTTAAAAGTGGCTGGGATACCTGCATGCTAACACTTTGAATAAAACAGTTCTCATTTTCGGATATTTCTTTCAATTGTTTTTTATCAAAATGGCCCTACTAGCATCATCTATCATTCCCAGTCTAGGGTCACAGTGAATGCCCCGTATTTACTCGTGTAATAGTCCACTTTTTTTAAATCTTTACCCTTCGATGCATGGAAGTGGCTTTTACATAAAAGCTTATTACACTATATCTTTATTTTTTCCACCGCAAAGATGTCTTGAAAGTCAGAGAGGGGGAGGAGGGACATGCGTAAATGCGCTTTATCTTGAAGTTTAACGATATAGACTAACCTGTTATGTAATAGGAAAATAATTTCAAACACTTTTTCCCATAAGCTGTTTACACTCATACCAATCCTCAAATCAATTTCAAATTTTTAATAAATTTTTTTTTTAAAAAAACAACTATTTATCCAACATAAAAATGTCATTTGAAACAAGCTTATTATGTATTTAAAAAAAATATTTGGTACTATGAAAATGACACTTTGCTTTTATATAAATTTTAATCAAATGTTTATTTTGTAATTTTATATTTTGCATGCATAAGCTTATAGAACAAGTTTTGTACCTCTTTTAAATTATATTTCACCTTTCCAGATTATGCACATCTAACTTAGTTACAGGTTGGATGTCATGTGTTAAGAGGGCTGCATACAAGAATAAGCCTTTTTTTCTAAATTATTTTTTAATTTAAATGTACGAGGACCTAGCATAAATATTCTTATCATTTGTTTAAATTTTTGTTTATGTACATGTACAATTGTATATGTATATTCCATTTCATGGAAATATGTGCGTAAAGTTTACCAGACTCTACAATTATAATACATAATCAATACATAATTAAGCGAAAAATTTAAATAAATAATAGAAATATATGCTAGGTCCTCGTTCATTTCATTTGTTCCTAACAGTTTCCAAAATTAAATTAAAAAATAATTTAGAAAAAAAGGCTTATTCTTGTATGCAGCCCTCTTAAATTACCTGAGTCACCTAAATTTCAAATATTTTTTTTAAAAACAAATTTAATCTTATTTTCAAGTTTATAAATCAACATTATGGCCCAAATAAACTTAAATTAATTATGATATATGCTCTTATATAAGTGGCATACAAATGTAGCTTTTAGTTATTCAGAGTGTTGCATTCTACGTGCAGGAAATATTTGTATTTTGATTAAATCTTACCTTTTATCATGATGTAGTGTTCTCTGGTTTAGCATTTGATTGTATAAAACAATGATTTTACCATCTCATTCTCCCCTCTTTTTTTCCCTTAAAAACATATTGACCTTGACAACTAACAAAATTTCGTGTCTAGCATTATTAACCATAATGGCCCTGGCTTCTTTTTTTCCTCTTTGCGAAACGTTAAATTTAATTACCAGCTGTTATAGTAACAGGAAATCAGAAAAGTGTATACTGTATAGAAAATGACTTACGTTATAACCTATGTGAAATTATCCTTCCAAAATTGCTTGCGTATGACAGTAAAATATATTTTTTTATAATTTCAGGACCCATCGAATTTCTTTGAAACGCAGTATATTTCAATTTATCAATCGTTTGAGGATGGCTATAAAGACTTTGATGTAGATGAGAACAAACATCTTCCAGGCGATGCAAACGACTATGTGCCTCCCAGGAATGGCACGAGAAATTTAACGAGAAGACGACATGGTTAATTTTCAGGTAATCTGTGCCCTGGTGCAATTTACAGCACCTTATGATATAGGTGTGTCTAGTTTCCACGATTTATTATGTATTGCATTAATTTTATTGGGGAAATTTCTGCAGACAATGTGTGGCTGTACCTCTTTGTCTCTTTGCATTAAAATTAATGTGTACTTAATAAAAAGTGTCAATAATCGCTTTTATAGTTTTGCGTTTATTCGACAACTTTAGCATATTTATTGCGTATGCAAAAATATATTTCGACAAATTAATATAGATATGGAGATACATTTTAATTGCAAAAATTGCAAAATTAGAAATTGGCGTGTGCATCGATCTTATCGAGAAATGAAACTTATTGCTAATTTTGTGTACAGAAGCTAGCTACATTTATTATATTTGCTAAGAGCAAACTCTTATGTTAGTTAAGAGGACCATAAAATATGGATTGAGTATAAAAAGTATTAATAAAAATTCCACCATGAATTGACAAAAGATTTTACAGATATTTATTGGGCAGAGACATGGATATCTGTATATAGACAGTCCTGGAACACAGTGTAAACTCCGCAAATCCAAATATTTCGTAATGTTAGGTTTGGTTAGTTTAGTATTAGGCTAGGTCAGGTTTTGGTAGGTCAAATTAGATTTGAGGGATATTCCTTCGCGCAATAATCCTAGAAGCTTTTTGGGCAGAGAAATCTAAATCCTTCTTCAAAAGATAACTAGAATTTTTATTTATATTTAATCCTTGAATCGATTTAAGGATTAAATATAAATAATTTTTTTTAATACATGAAATTAATTTACATGTACTTTCAACGTTTTCTCTAATAATAATTTTAGTAATATTTAAATGAATAAGCGCATCGTAATGTGCAATTTAAATTTCCCGCTCATTTCCCACCCATCCCACCTATTCAAAAAAGGAAGAGGCCAAGAAATTTTCCTCTAATAAAATACAAATGCTCGTTTCATAATAAGTATTAAGTTATTAACTACAGAGTTTGTAGCGAAAGAGAGAAATGTGTATACCACATGTATTTTTTCATTATTTAGGTAAATTTGAAATATTTTCTAAAATTGGCAAATGCACTTATTAGAAACCGTGATGCATTATGGGAGACTTAGCAGTGTTATCATTTAAAATCTGTTATCTGTTTTAATATTTATTTTATTTAGTTTTTATCAATCGTTATTTTATATATGACGTAAAATAGTTTAGATTTATGTTTCCTATCTTGCTGAGAGCTAATGTGGCAATTGGTAGTATTTAATTGAATGGATTTCCATTGGACGCTAGGGACTTTTTCCAATGGGCGATGCTTTAAGGTCATCATCGCATATTTTAAGCCTAGTTTTTATGTCGCATATTTCTTCTGATGTCTGGTGTTTTGTAAAGAAAATATGTTATTTAACAATCAACAAGCTGAATTCGTTTGACTTTGTTTAAGCATGAATTCCAAAGAGAAATAAGGGATCAATTATCATGCAGATGCTTGGTGTCTCTGAATTCCAGAGTTTTCACAACAAAGAATGTTCTGCCATTCCTATGTTAACATGAAGATTACTCGAATTCTTTTAAGCTTCGGTGTGATTTACTGTGTGATTTGCAATTATGGTTCTGGTAAGTTTATTTATGATAACAATCTTATTTACCGTTTAATAGAAATGATTATGAATATATGCATGCTACAAAAGCTTGTCTACCGGCTTTGCCCCCCGCTCAAAATCACATTCTGTATGATAGAGAAGGTGACGGTCTGATCTTGAACGGGGTCTGTGATTGAACTACACATGTATAATAACATAATTGTTATTCTACAAGAGGGTATGACGGAAAAGGATGTTTTATAAATTGTTTATACAATTTCCTGTTAAGGAGATTACAGTAATGCCATACTGTGGTACAACAATAGTAATGATTAAATTGATAGCAAAATAACTATCAGAATTACTCAAAAATCGATCTACTCCTGCCTAAAATGATAAAATTAACAACAAATGACCATATTTTTTTAAAAAATTATATTTTTATATAGACCTACACTTTAATAATATGGAATCTTCAATTTATTGGAGACTATCATGACCAAAGCTAACCGAAGATGTTTTCAGTGTTCAGTTCTTTTAGTAGCCTATAGCTACACTGTACCTATTATTTATTTTGCATGATAAACCCAAGGATAAATGCGATAGGTTGAATACAATTGCAGCAATAATTTATATAGTGAAATAATTAAAGTGTAATTAACATATATGTAGCCTACAGTAAAACCTGGCAAAGTAACCACCTCTGCATTATAGTGACCAATTTTCAAAACTGTTTTTTGTGCATTAACGTACATGTATGTTTTCCTTCATAAAAATTCTCTGTATAGTGACCATTGTTAATTTACAGTGGCCAAATTTAGCCATTTTTTGGGTGGTCATCTTTGGTAGGTTTTATTGTAGCCCCTATAGTTTATAACTTGATAGATTACAGAGATTCTATAGACCTAGGCTAGCTAGTATAAATGTTGATGATCTGTCATCTTTTAACCCGTTTGACCCAGCCTCCAAGGATGGACCAATGATAAGGGTCCCCAATTGGACCTGTTTTGACTCTTTTTTTCAAATACGGCCCTTTTGACAAAAGTTTAAGAGCCTTACCGTAGGATAGATCCCGGGGACTAAAGAGGTAGGGTCAAACGTCTAAATGAAGGGGTCCAAATGCTATGTAGGATACATGTGCCTACTATAATGTTATTGTAAAGCATGCTTTCTCGGGGAACTCCGAACTTCATTTATTTCCTATTCAAAATGTTGTACAGTACTTTATATGAACATTTTCTAATTTTTCTTGGCTAGTGTTGATTGTCATGCAAGATATTAATGCAAGCTAGTCTGAATATTTTGTGAAGCAGTAGGCCTACGTGTGTTCTATGCAAGTGATTGCATACTTGTAATGAATTGAGTTCTCTTTGCCAAATATCTCTTGCATTTTCATAACTGAAAATTCGTAAATCTTTCTTTTGTTTCATCTAATACATCCATGATTTTTGGATGACCTATGGTTTGTTTACCTCATCTGTAGTCATCACACCCTTCAAATCTAACGTTCTTTTTTATCAGATGACATTCAAATGAAAAATAATCAAAGGTCTTTGCAAATCTGTATTTTAGGAGGAGTTGAAATTTAAAAATTTCTGTAATTAATGTATATTGTACAAGTACGTTTAGTCCATTTCATCGATATTTTTTTGTTCTCATAACCCGTAAAGATCAAAGTTTTTCAACAGTAATTTTGAATTTCTACTTTGATTTAAACATTTACAGATTGCTTGGAAATTACAAGCCTTAAAACAGATCGACAGTTAGTAATTGCTTGTTTTACAACGCAAATAATTTGCGAAACTGTTGGCGCTAATGCCGATGTCTGGTGGACAATAAACGGTCAAAATGTAAGCAATTCATCAAGCATCAGTTTATTCAACAATGAAGATGCGAAGCAGTGGACAATGGAATTAAAATGCCCTCAGATTGAACAGTCGGGCGAGGTTACGTGTCATGCAATGCTGCCAGATAAACCTCAAACGTACATAAACCGCAGCATAATTCTCAAAGTGATTTGTAAGTTTATTCACGGTATTGGCTTTTTACCCCCAGAATTATCTTAGTAATATTTTGTAATTGTTTTTGATTCCTTAGCATTGACTCCTAAAGCTCATTTGAAAGTCGAAAAAGTCGTCTTGGTTAAGCCGAACGGCGAAGCAGTTTTAAAATGTACTTTGACGTCAGACACAGATTTGAGCTTGACAGTAGTGGACGAGTTTGGATGGTACAGAAATGGACAACAGTTGTCAAAACAAGAAATACTTGTGAATCATTCGAAAGAAACCCAGGTGATACTGAAGATTCCAAGAGTTTCTGAAAACGAAACAGGCTTTTATACATGTCAAGCCGAATTGACTTTCAAAGTTTTATACGCACATTCTGCTGTTTTGTCTACAGGTAGGTTGGTCAGCATTTATTAATGTCTACTTGGGTTAAACATTGTCCTTTATCCTTAAACACATCAATTTGCGACATTGTCCTCCAAGGAACATAGGGTTGTGAAAATGTAACAGTTCTCATGATTATTTACAAGAATCCACAATAGATGTCTGTTTTATGCTATTCTTGTATTCGCCGCAAATGGAATTTTTTTCTTACAAACTAGTCTACTTGAGACGTAATATCTGATACTCTTTTAGATGGATTGGCTCCGACACGATTGAACATACGCATTTTAAATCAAGGAAGCCCCCCATCAGCATTGCTCAATTGGCATCCTCCTTTGTTGCCTAAGCCAAATGGGCTTGCTGGAGCTCAAGATATCGATATCTCCCAATATAAAGTCACTCTGAAATATGGTAACCAAACCCTGACGAGAACGATGATTGCAGAAAACACAAATGTGCCTCCATGGAACTCGCCAATAATGATTTGGGCAAATCTTACAGAGAACAACCTTTACACGTTCATGGTACATGCATTTCTCACTTTTTAATATTTGTTTTTTGTCGTGCGTTCTCCTATGACAATGATTTTCACGTTTTAGATATCAGCTTGCCTATCTCATAAAAAATGTGGCGATTATTCCGAACCTGTCACGGTGGCCATTTTCGAAGGTATTTGTTTTTGAAATTTAAAACCGCAATTACGGGAGCTGCATATACGAAGCATGGAATTTAAAACGAACTCTTCAAAATATATTTAGAAGGCAATGTTTGTTTTGTCTTTACAATTCATCTTTGCGCTAGATTTCGCAAGACCGGAAAATCTTACAGTTGTATGTCGTTACGACAATATCAGCTTCGAAAGTTTCATCGACGTAGCTTGGGATCCACCTCAGGATGCCCGCGAATATTCACTCACGTACAAGCTGGACATATCGGGATTGGCCGTATTCAGAGACTCCCAGGGCGACATGCGATTGGACACCGAAAATAATCAGTTCGAGTCGTCTCGGACGTGGTGGCGTCATCTAGTCAAATCAAACACCAATTACACTGTAAAGGTGTGCGTCATCACTTCATCTGGTTGCGGCCAATACAGTGCTTCTGCTAGTTGCTCAGCTCCACCTAGTGGTATTTTTTCCCCCATTTAATACTAATGTATAACATTTACACGGATTTAAAGTAACCTGGTGAATTTTTTAAGTTCCTAGCGAATTGCCACCTTTTGAATTGCATAATGTGGATCCCTCTACAGAAGCCGTGAAATTAAAACTTGAGTTGTTTCGTATTCCGGAAAGAAATGGACCCATAAGGTGCCCTTTCTGCTTGTTTAATAACATTGGCATTACTAATGATATTTGGGTAATTTATGCTGGTTTGGTTTTCGCTCGTATTAGGTGCTATCGAGTCGTTTTATATAAAATGCGACCTAGTCAGTTTGAGATTCCCACCTCGTCGTCCGTGGTGATTAGTACTTACGAAGAAGTACATAAAGAAGGTGCTTTCGGAGCATATGTAGCGGAAGCATTCAACAGGTATTCAAGTTATAATTTTCTTTTTAGTATTTAAAATTACCCCAGTGTCCTGATTTTTTAAACTTTTTTTCGAAGCGAGCATTTTAAGTCGGAAGTGATGCTCGGAGATGAGCAACAGAGCAATTGTCAAGAGGAGTTTTTGGATCCTCGCCATTATCGAAGGAGAAAAAGAAATGCATCAGATAGCGAAATTGCAATACCGTCGGAAGAACCATCTACAATAATGGATCCCATGTTCATAGTGTACGATGGGAAACTGGAACCAAACACCCGATATAGCGGCTTTATCGAGATCATGGTTATGGCACCCGATGGAAAGGTAGGACCATGTTTTTTTCGTTAGCTTGTCTTTCCACGTGGAAATGTATTAGAAAATTAGAAAACGGTGTGACCAATTATTTAGCGAGTAAGCCTGCATCGCTTTCTGTAGAATCATAAGAATTTTAGTTTAGGAATTTTATTATTATACTGAGTGAGCATTAAGCTGTCTACAGACTATCACGTCACATGGCATGATCTCGCTAGCGCGTGCCATCACGTGGGCGCTCGTGATGTGATGATAATCTGTAGCTGGCTTTAAGCTGGCTACAAACTACTATCAAGTCACATGAGCACACGTGATTGTGCGCAAAAAATGTAATGCATTTTTTTTAGAATTATATAGCATGGTAGTCGCATGTAGTAGCATGGTAGTCATTGTTATCACGTCATGCACCTCCCATCACGTAAAAATGCTTTGAAAATTTTCTTCACGTGGCATGAACATGGGGGCCATGAAGTGCGCCCAATAGACGCGACAGCAGTCTGTAGCTTGCTTTAAAACCAATGTCCCGTGTAAATCCCCCTTGCTCTCTGCACGTCAAAGACCCCTCTAGAGGGGGTAGAACTTCCCCCTCATGGAACAAATTTCCAACTAGGTGATGGCGGTCCTTTTCCTGGCGTTGGTGTTTAGCCCTCGTGTGCAGAAATAGGCCAACTTAAATCCCCAAACAAAACTGAATGAGCGTTTTCACCATCGGTAATAAAATGAAATGCTCACTTTCAATCAGGGTTCATATTTACCTTTATGCAACAGTTTTATTGTTTATAGTTTTGGATATTGAAATTGGCACTTTTATCTCTTCTTTCTCAATAGTCTTGTTTCCATAGTTCTTATCTGGTGAGATACTCAGTGTTTTCATACTTTAAGAGATAAGGTTGGGGGCACCCTGCACTAGTGCAACAATAGCGGCTTTTTATGACAGAACATAGATGACAGCTTCGAACGACTCTGCAAAGCTTTTTTAGTTATGGAAATGCTTGCTTTCGTGGTTTGTAACGATGAAATCGAACTTATCTGAAATTGGGTTTTTAAAGGAGCTGAAAAGACGCTCGCCAATGTTTCAACCGACAAGGACACATACAAGCGCTAATTATGGGGCCACCTTGCCAACTGCACTAGGAGTTATATGTGGACTGTTTTCTGTGATTTTGATTTTAACGATAGCCCTATGCATACTGAGGCGAAAAACTGCGACCAGAGGTCAAGGTACTTTAAACAGATTTGTTAAATCATACATATAAGGTAATAGCATTCTGGAGTATGCATGTATGTATATTGTATTGTTTTTGTCATCTTTCATGTCAAAAAGCTGGCACGCCAATATTACCTCAGCCATGCACAAAGCCAATCAAAAAGGAAAATCTCGCCGCAGCCTATGTCGATAGGCATAAGGACAGCGACCTTTTATTTCAACGTGAATACGAGGTAGAATTGCCCGTTCTGATTTACAAATTACAGCCGATAGCGTTCTGTTATATGCGCACTGGAATTGAATCATTCTTATCCTATTTTAGCTTTTGCCAGAGTTTTACAAGGACAGGACCAGTAAAGCCTCTGACAATGTTGAAAATTTCTTTAAGAATCGCTATCCTGACATCAAAGCTTGTGAGTTGATAAATACCTGTCTTGAGGAAAATAGTCATTTGACAGATGTGCCCTGATCTCTGTACGTTTTTTTTTTTAATCTAGACGATCAAACTCGCGTGAAACTGGCTCCACTTCCTGGAATTGCAGGGTCCGATTACATCAATGCCAATTATGTTCAGGTAATCTTCTTTACATGAAAAAAAATTTTATTGGAGAGAACATTGCCGAGAAATGCAACCCTTAACGTGGCTTTATTCGTTGCAGGGATATAAAAATAGGAAAAAATTCATTTGTGCACAAGGTAAGCTTTAGCCGAATTCTATTTAAGGCAAAACCCTATTACTATAACACCTTAACACTATAGCGTAGTATTAAGGTTTATACTTAATGGCATGACATGATATTAAGAGGTAAATCATGATTAGTAAATACTAATTTAGCCCACAATATTTGTTAAGATTTTGTTATTAGACTAGTAATAGTTTGAGATTTGTTTATAGGCCCTCTCGACAAAACTGTAAACGATTTTTGGAGAATGATCTGGGAGCACAAGGTTGAGATTATTGCCATGGTCACCGGACTTGAGGAAAACTGCAAGGTACAGCAATACTGCATCAGATTTGCCATTTGGCCAAATATATCGCGGAGTGTGAGCGAGGAAACCTAGTTTCTTTTTTTATATTTTAGACAAAATGTGCTAAATACTGGCCCGATGAAGGCGATAGTAACTATGGCGATGTTACCGTCACTATCAACGAGGAAGTAGTCCACGGAGAATATGCCGTACGCCGATTTTTGGTGAAGGGTCCGAATCCATCAGAATCCAACAGCTTCGAAGCGATGCAAGTCACTCAGTTTCACTACCTGGCTTGGAAAGATTTTCTGGCGCCTGATCATCCCAACGGAATTCTCAAATTTATTAAACGAATTCACGAGGCTTATAAAGGAAATAAAGGATATCTCCTCGTACACTGCAGGTAATTATTTAATTACCGTATCCTCTCTTTTTGTAATTTTTTACCCTTCGAAGCATGGATTGGTTATTACATGAAACATTACATTATCTCTGCGCAATCTCCACTCCGATAATTAGTTCTGCAGTAGAACCTGTCTAAAATAATATTCTTGGGATCAGGGAAAAATATTTTAAAAAAGGTATTATTTCAAACGTGTTCATCTATAAACATGCAACAGTGTATACAGCTGCAAATTAGGGAATTTCCCTTACATGTCTAAATTTACAGATGAGTCAGTAGTTAAATGTATTAGGTATCACAAGCAAAATTTAATTGCCCTGCATCTCCCTGCCATTTTTGTTTCCCTGTTTGACATTTTTGATTCCATATGTTTGATATTTTTTGCAGTTCCATTGCCCATATTCCTTAAAAATTATTGGGACCAATACAAATTATTAAATATCACTTTATGGAAGTTTATTATTTTAGAGAGGATATTATTTTTCACAGGTAACCCCCTATAAATTAATATTTCTGTATTTTAATGTATTTTTTTACAGTGCCGGTGTCGGACGAACAGGGACTTTGGTTACCATCGATTCTTTGCTCGAACAGATGCAGGAAGAAGGCCATGTTGACGTATTTCACTTCGTCTCTAATATACGGCGCCATAGAAACTTTCTCGTTCAATCACTGGTATATGAGTTTTACATGTACTTTACTTTCAACTCACACATGTTGGTTGTGTTACAACTACTTTTTTTATTTATTATTTAGACCCAGTACATCTTCATTTATCATGCCTTGATGGAATTTGCGCAATTCAACGATACGGAAGTGGAGGTAAAGAATCTGGGAACTCATCTCGAAAATTTGGAAAACGTCTCGGAAGGCGACAAATCTTTATTAATGAAGGAGTTTGAGGTAATGTTTAGTGTTATCTATTTTTTTTCCTGTCGAAAGTCCCAATCTCATTGGAGCATTTTCATGTACAGAAATTGGATGATGTCATTGAAGACTATAAAACCACGGATATCGGAAACATGGATCTCAACATAGTCAAGAACAGATACGATTATATTGTGCCGTGTGAGTATACTATTATTTATCGTGATTATTTTTCATCGACACAATGCTACATTTTGTGAACTTTGCAAACGTTTCCAATTTAGTTGATCGAAACAGAGTTGTTCTTACGCCTGTGGGGATTATTGAACAGTCGACTTATATCAATGCTTCGATTATTCAGGTCAGAAAGCCAATCATTTCTTTGCTTTTTATTTTATTTTTTCGTAAAACGAATTTGCCAAAATTTATTTTATGGGATTTTAGGGATACGATAGATCGGCTTCTTACATTATCACCCAAGATCCGTTGGAGTGCACCATAAAGGAATTCTGGCGAATGATCCACGAGCATTGCGTTCCAGTCGCAGTGATGCTAACGGAGATTGGAGATGAGCGAGTAAATACCAGATAAAATTTCGAAATGCTTGAGGTTTATGGCATCTTGAGACTCGAGCACATTTTTTCTCACCATTTCAATTTTTTCCCTGCTTAAGCAGTTTACTTGTCCGAAATATTGGCCCGACGGTGAAGAGAGCTATGATCACATTTCTGTTGTTTTCATGGAAGCTGAAACGAACACGCATTACGTCGTTAGAAAGTTTACAGTTACTAATACAAAGGTACTGCTCTGATTTTAAAATACGACTTCTAAATAAGTTAAAGCAAATAATATTCATAAATAAGGGTACTCGGACAACTGAGCATATTTTTTGAGGAATTAAACGGTTCCTAAAAATTTTTATTTTTCGAATTGCACCTAGACCACGTGACATTTTTCGGAATCCTGATTGCTGCATTGGTTTTTTTTCTTCACTTGCCATAGAAAAACGGTGTGCATAGGATTGATTTATGAGCAATTTAGTTTGTGTTAGGGGGAAAAAATGCAACTCTAACTCAGATTGGCATTTGAGCATGACCTAAATTTACTACTGCGCCTAGACGAGGCCAATGCTCAAACCTCATAAAACTCTAAATTTTTACTTGCTCAGTTGTCTGCGTACCCTTAATATAAAACTTAAAAATATATATAACTTAAAATTATCAAATTGCAGAGCTCCAAATCGCACGTGTTGACTCATTTTCAACTTATCGGTTGGGGCGGAGAAGTCGGAACCATTCCCGAATCTTCCGCTGGACTTCTTAGTCTAATCGAGCAGGTTCATTCGATTCAAGAGCTTGATCACAACAAAGAAGCTATTGCTATTCATTGCAGGTTTGAAATTTAAGTGTTTTTAAAAAAAAACTAAGAAATTTGTGCATGAACTGAAAATTTTAAAAATTATGTAGCGCTAAGCTGTCATACTTGTGAAAGCATGTTTTAAATTTTTCGTCACGAAACTTCAATTTCAGTGGCGGCGGTGATCGCAGTTCCATTTTTGCCACTTTGAGCATCCTAGTCCATCAAGTCACATCGGAGAAGCGAGTGGATGTCTTTCAGGTTGTGCGTAACCTAAGAACACAACGTAAATTCATGATCCAGTCTTTGGTAGGTGCTAATTTTTAGAATACTTTACTTTCAGTAATAATCATTAAAAAAATGATAGTAATTTAGGAAATTGACGAAATATTAGGCATATAGCATATTCCAAGACATGAACAAATGTTGTTTGGTCCATAAATAGTTGAGAGAAATATGATACTCAATTTTGCTTCTTTTACGTAGGACCAATATCATTTTTGCTACAAGGCCATTCTGGATTACATCAGGACCCACGACTGATAACTAAGTGATTACATGTTGGAAATCAATAAGGTATTTTTATTTAAAGCACAGCCATCTCACAAAATTTGTATTCTACTGTAAAATAATCGATTCCTCCTCTTCGTTCTTCCTTGTTTATTATTGTGGAATCCCCTTTTTTGTTTTTATTTTTTTTGTTATGTTGCAGATGCAGAGATTTGCAATTAATGTATGTAACCAATATATTCTTTCATCCCGCATTATTAAACGCAGTGATAACCCTCTTTATTTACACATGGTAATGCATTAAAAACCAGCTAGCGATATTTTTTTTTCATTGCAAAATAATTTGTTTCAAGTAAATATTTGCCCTAAATTTTAATTTGACGTTTGTTATCACGACCAATCAGAGGAACAATCAATCAAAAAATACATTTTTCATTTATGATATATTAAATGTGCATCATTTGTGCATGACATGATCCATATTTAATAATGAAAAGCATGGAAATGAGTCTCATGCATTTAATTTATTGATAAAATGAACCTCTTTGATGATTTATAAAATCTTACTTGATATCATATGAGAAAATATAATACAATTAAGTAATTTGAAATCAAGAGAGTTCTCTGACTCTCTTTTTGAACTGGTTTTAAATGTAGCACCATGCATTAATATATCCTATTTGTACTAGTTACCAATATGAGGAATATCACAAAGTGATGCACCTCGTTCAATTTATTTCAGTCCTTGACTGTATCTGTGCCAATCTTTTACTTCTGTAGGAGTTGCAAAATGCAATTTGTACATCCAATGCTTATTTTTTATTTTAAAACTACGTGGGAAGTTACTGGGGAAACCAGTTACAATTCAAAATACAACCAGAATGAGTGGATAGAACCTCATTGACTCCTATACAAGTTTTTCTATTAATAGCTAACAGATTGGATGATACAACAAAATGCATTTCTAATTACAAAAAGTTTAAAACCGTGATAGGATTGTTTATACAGACCTTGTTATTGTCATACACTGCATAATTTGCTTCCGAAATTAAATAATTTGACTTCAGAAATCTAATTTTTATATGGAAAATTATGCCAAACATTTGATTAACTCAATGCCGATTTTGAGATCATGTTTTCGAGCTAACGAATTTGAAAAGTTGGAAATTGTTTGAAACTTCTGCTTTACTCCTAATTCGATATACACTGTTGTAATCAACAGCCCTTAAACTTGTCTATCCATTGATTTATTTAAAAAAAGTATTATTGGAGAATATTTGTAAGATTGTCTCTGGAATGCATTCAAAGTCAGATTGTTTTAGTTGTCATAATTCATCATTTTTTGGCATTTGTCAGCTGAAATCTGATATGTATGGTGGAATAAAATTAAAAGAACTTTAAATTAAAGTCGGTGTAAAACAGTGCAATCTAGATCTATGGGTGTTTCGGCTGTATATGTTGCAGCAACCGTGCACCGCACAATTGAATGCTTTTGTGTAATTATCGAAATTTCAAACAGCTCGGTGAATTACGAATGCTCGCTTCGGGTTATGCTTAGTTACATTCTATTCCCTGATGTTTATTAGTTCCTCGTTCATAAATACACAGTGGTTGATGTTATTTTGTCCACGCAAATTTTTAAACTACTAGAAATCATCCCATGCATGCCTGACTTATGATTTCTTTTATTTGATTCTATTATTTTGATATTTCAAATGTGTATATAAAAATGTTATTCGCAGTACATGTATTAGCAAACACTTATTGAATTAAAATTCAGGATGCTTTTGCTGAAACCATTCAATTAAAAGCAAAGGTTTTTATGTACTTCTAATATTTTGCTCGTATTTTATCTTTTGTTCGCATGATTATGCATTATTAAGTCATTCTTGCCTTATGATCTCTTGAGCAAGTATTAAGTAGAATCAAACTCCAGCGTTTACATTCATGTTAATGTAAACTGTTGCATAATACTTTGGCAGCTATACTTATTTATCGTAGTTTAAATTAAAAGCTACTTATTTCGCGATTTTCAAATACATGTTATACGACAGTTCACGGCAGTAAAACTTCTTCAATTAACATGCTTTCAAACTAATATTTTTCAATCTTTACTTTTGGATACGTTTTAATCAGGGTGTAAATACATGTAGTCTACATGTGTAGCCTTAGAATGGTTCATGGAATTTTAGACCAAGGTGCTTACCTAAAACTAACAAATTATGCATACATTGTACTGTATTTAAAAAAAATCTCTTTTTATTTAGGGCATTAACACTAGTCAATCTATTATTTATGAAAATGTTCAGACATTTTTTTAAAAAATAAAAATATGTGAACAATTTCATAAAAAATTAGATTGACTGTTACCTAGATTAGAGAATTTTTAAAATTAATATTTTTCTAAAATTTTTAATTGAACATAAACACTAGCTCACTAAATCCTTACAAGTTTAAACATGCAAGTAATTTATTAAAGCGATATAATCAGTATCATAAATGGTATAGAAGAATTAAATCGACCTTAAAATTGGGTGATTGTTTGGTAGTTAATTTATCAATGATTTATCAATATAAACTTGAGTTGAATTCTACCAAACTTTAAGCTTGTTTTAGCTTTGGACAGTGCTAAGGGTTTCCGTAGAAATGTTATTTTCGAAGTGGGCCGCTACGGGATTCCGTAGACTTTGTTTATATACGAACAGTTTGTAGACGGCGCTGCTATAGATTTTTCTAGTCGGGTTTGTGTTTGGTTGTTTGTTTGAGGTGCAGCGCGGTCTGATAAGAAAATGACACAGTTCGGTTATGTTGATAACAACTTTTCTCCAACATCGAGAGATGCGATTTAGTAAGTTTTGAATTTGATATTATTTTTTTAATTATTTACAAAGTGCTTGTAATGTGTCAAATGTCGATATACGCTATATACGGTTCTAATAGCATGACTAAGAAGGGCTTTGTTCAAATGGGGCGCTTTGTTCTGCACCTGCTCTCTGTTTATAAAATAGATACCCTTCCTCGTGCTTTTTTGTATTTACATTCAGAACCTATTTTTATTTGCAAATACCTGAATTCGTTAAAAATTGTAGTAATTACGTAATTTCGAATTGTCAGTTTCGTATTTTGTATTTGGAATGACCGCTTGCCTTTTAGCGGGCCCTGTTTAGGTCAGAGTTCATAATACATTACATAAAGTGATCGATTAGGCAATCTATAGTATGTGAGAATGTTATGTAGCCTAGTACACAAATGTTGCACATTATACACATCGCGATGTTATATTTTTTTAATTTATATAATTTCAAAACTACCAATATCCGATTGCACCAAGCTGAAATATTTTAATTTGAGTTTTTAGTCCCCTTTTTGAGACTAGCAAAACAAGAAATCAAGGGTTATTCCCTATTGTAATTTTGCATATTTGAATGTGGAATTTTGCAATAGAAAAATTAATTAAGCAACGAAAATAATTTAAAATTCGTGGTCATGCAGTGTTCAGGCTTTCGTATTATTCTATTTAGTGTAAATAATCGTGTTTTTATAGTTATAAGGAACTATTATTTAAATTTATCCAGGGATGTTTGAATGGCTATTTTTAATCTATTCATAAATTAAAGCTAGCATGCTGTATCCTGTTTAAAGCATTTGTTGAAAGTTAGTTGAACTTTCAAAGCCCATATTGTACATCTTGTTTGAATGGTTTCAAGACATTAGGCATTTAGGCAATTTATAATAGACATAAGACATTAACATCTACAACAGGCCGCAGTTAACAAATTAATACTGGCATGTCTAAAGTGACAATTTGATAGAAATATATTACATTCCCACATTTTATCTCGACTCTATATTTTGTCTGCATTCGGACACATTTCTATTTCTGGAGGCGAGGAACTGATTTATTAGGATTTTATTTCGACAAGACTCTTCTAACAAGACGACAATTCCACCAACGAAATAAAATGTTTATATTTCTGCATCACATCTAAAATCCCATTGATTTGGATTTTTTTGCAAATATTGAGTAGTAAACTCCCATTACGATGTCGTACATTTTTATGACATTTTGTGAACTTTTCACCCATCATTTGCGGTGACTTGACCTTTATTCTGTTTAGGGATAATAGCAAACAAATCATTATGAAGCGATATAGCTAATTAAATTGTGGATAAAAAGGTAACGACCACGTCGCAAAAGCATAGGCCTAAAGGGTTAAATTCCAGAAATGTAGGACTGGTGTTTTTTAAGTATAGATCTTAGAATCTGACAAAATAGTTTGATAATGTATGGGGGAATTAATAATCGAAATTATTAGCCGTATATTTTTAACTAGTTTAGCATTGTATAAGCTGTGAATTAGCCCGGTCAGTTTAGCTGCAAACCTGGTAGGTAGGTTTTAAGGGACAATTTACAAAATGTTAAGGGATTTTTATCACTTTCAGATCTAGTGCTTGCATGGACCTATACAAGTTATCTCCTAGTAATTAGTATAGTATCTGCATAATCTTTCATGTTATGGTGTGTATTTCATCGGTTAACGAAGTCCTAATGCTGTTATAACCAAATCTACTTCATTAGATATTGACACGACACGATTAGGCAAATTTTAAAATATTCATTGCTTATAAAAAAACCTGTTGGGAGAATCATAAATGTGTAAATTGGACGTAGGAATGAGTAGTTAAAATTCCATGGGTGGGACGGGCGCATGGTGTTTGGCAGCATTTGGCCCACTCCTTTTCATTCATAAGCCTAGCTATTGCACTTCAAAACAAAATATGTATGAACATTTAACATATTTTATTCATTATTACGGTGTTTACAATACCCTTTTTGCAAATTAAGATTGTTCGTAGGACCCCCGAATTTGCAAGTTTCTGGTTAAGATATAAAAAAAGGGTTGCTTTTTGTATAAATTTATTAAACTGGTCATGTCTGTACTGGCATTTAATGTATAAATTATGCAATGACGTCTTCCTAGCGCATTTTAATATAAATCCCACGCATGTTTTGGGATAGGTATACTCGTTGCTGTCTGACATTTTGGACTTCCGTTAAGGTGTAGTCTTGGGCAGATTCTAAAAGTTCGGAAATATTATTTTTGGGAGGGGGCGAAACAAATGCACTCAAATGTATTTGTGTGATTAGCCATGGGTATTGAACGAGGGTAATTCTCACGTGGGTAACATTTCCAATGTTGCAAAATCACCCTTCTGGCAATTGTCCCATTATTACACAAGTGACCTTCAGTGCAGTAAAATCAATTCAATCAACAAACCAAGCAATTGTCACATTGACTATCATGTAATGCTACACTTGTATACATAATTGCTAATGTTACAATATTACGCTTACAATAGGGTCCCTGGTTAGTATTTGTGAAAGTAGATACTATTTTGCTGAAATTTCTCCCAAGAATTCATAAATTTCTGATAATCTCGAAACCGAAAATTCTCCTTTTTATTATCTCTGGAATGATATTTAATTTACATGTACGAGTTATATAATAACTTGTAAGGAAAATGGGAGAAATATAATAAGTTAGCACTTTAAATAACTTACATAAGTTTACTACAGTGCAGGCTCTTTATGAAAATAATGTACATGTATGCTGGTAATTGGTCGTGGGAGGGGTCCTTGAAAATTAAAAAGGATGGGCTCGTGAATCCTTGGAAGCTTTTCCATCAAATTTCCTGAACACCCCTGTTGAATAGACCATTGTTTTTTTGTTTCGCACATGGCACGGTATCAACTTCAATTGATTCCATGGGAAGCGATTTTATAGTTTTATCTTCAAATATTTGCCATGAGCTTGAAAGAGCTCGATGCTCCTAGCTGGTATCATCGTGTTTGGTAAAAATCTAGCGAGATCAAAGTGGGGAAATGCCACTTCCAATACTTTGGTTTGGGTAAACACCCCTTCCCCCCCCCCCCCCCCCAAGCATTTGCTTCCCTATCTACGTGCTTAGAAGAGCAACAGGTGTTGCTTTTATAGTGACGTTTAGATACCTGAGCTTATCACGTGCATTAATGTCGCAAAGAAGGAACAAACTCTCGTGCTCTTGGACCTGGAGACAATACTTGAGGGTGAGGTTCATAAAAGTTGGTTGGGAGTGCAGAAATGTACAACAAATGCAATTTGAGATTGAAAGCTTTCGTGACCTATAACCGAACAACTTAGGAAATTGCAGCAAGGACTACCATAGCAAGACACCTAGTGAGTAGTTTTAGTCTGTACAATACATGTACAGTATATATAGGCCATATACAGTAGACTATTATAAATCGTATACGCTTGGGACCAGTACAAAATATGCTTTTATACAGGCTATGCTTTCAGACAGGTTTATCTGCAGACATGCTATACATGTCGGGACCTGTACATTTTTTGTTGGTTTTTTGGGAGGATATTATTTTACAGAGGATGCCTTTAGACAGGTTCAGTATTGGTAATTAAGATGTGTACACCTATCGCCAAGGGGAGTGGTTTCGATTACATTCCCCTAATAGGCCTATATACATGTACCTAACCTAACAATAGCAGCCTACTGGTTTCAATTACATATACTGAATGATTCCCATTTACCTCAACTAACCTAGTATACAGGCGTACATACCTTACCAATACCGACAGGTTCTTATTCAAGTGATTTCAAGTTTATAAGTAGAATATTAAAAATCTACTTACATTTACCATAAAGGGTAGAATTGTAGGAACCTTGCTACAATAGGGTAATAACTGTATAGGAACCGAGTTTAAATTATATATAGACTAAGAGAGAGCTTTGGAAATGTAAGGGTGCCTTGATATTTTTAAAATATGCTTGAATTATTTCCAGCAAGTTTATAGTTGATACTCTGACCCCCGTACCACAGTTTCCAATCTTAAGCATCTGCTCCTATAAGCAGAAGCTCGAATTTTGAGTCAATTCGGTACCACAATTGCCAAATTGTCGACATCTTATCGTCCAGGCAAGAAAAATTGAAAATATCACAGAATTCCCTGTCAATATCCGTATCTCGACAGCAACGATTGTTAGGGAAAAATGAGAATTGTAATC
>JAQGCC010001516.1:0-23236 GCA_034698905.1 Xestoiulus laeticollis | reverse complement strand
GGATCACAGAGGTCACCTGATCGAATCCAACCAATCAGGGGACGGTAGTGCGTTGCACATTTCAGGTTGCGAGAGGTCAAGATCTGGGCATAGGTTTCCAGTTTTGTTTATAGAAAAACATGGGGAATATAATAGGGCCCCATAGCACTGCCCATATAGTGCCACTGTGCCAACTCCACCGAATATCACCAACCCCACTTGATTCCGTATCTATCTGCACACAGAGTGGCACACGAGCGGTCACTGGCTCGCACTTGCGCTCTCCGTAATAAAGGAGTAAACTTTAGCTCGCCTTCTAATGGGCCTGGTTAGAGGCTGTAGATGAGTTTGGAAATTTGCCTGAGAGATGGCACCATAATTTCTGCTCTCTATGCGATGCTGTTGAATTTCCCAAACGGCTTCCGATCTTCGCTATCCAATTTTGCCAGTCTGTGCCTGAGTACGTTCTGGTCTAGGATGTGTAATTTTAGTCGACCATCTTTGTGATGTTTGCTGATAACGAGATGCTTTCCCGCGAGTGCGGAACGTTGATTTGAAGTGATGTTTCCGAGTTTGCAGTTTAGTTATCACCACCTCGTAAGCATCGTTTATAAGCATGATTTTCTAGCCATATGATCCATGGTTTCATGAATGCGTTTCGAATACGCGTGCTTTCAAATGCTCTAGTTTCGATAGACTGCATTTGGATTTTTTTTCTCCATCGACATTGAATATACGCTCTATTGTGTTCGTATCACGGGGTTTATTTTTCGAAGCAAGGACCACGATCTTCAGTGTCACCATGGTAACACCCGTGTAAATTTGGAGATCAAAAAGGCCAGGCAACATGGCGGAGGTCATCTATGAAAAATGTGTTCTTCGCTAATAAAAGGATTACAATGGTGATTGGCGAGGCGATTTGCTGAGTGTAAATTCTAGATTTATAACCATGATGTGGACGCCGACGAAGACCAAGAAGTATGGCGTTGGTAAGTGTCGATAACCGTGTTTTAACGTTGTTCAAGTGCAGACAATGCAGCTGTTTTAAGTCTGCCAAACGTACTGAAGCTATATACTATGAGACGCCGTTGGGACTTTAATTTGATGATTTGTGCATTTTATTTGTTTTTTGAGTGTACGTTTATTGAGCTATACAAATGACTTCTTTATGCTCGACCAAGACTTCAAGCATATATCTCTCTTACAAAATTTAACTAGTTCTTCCATTCATCATTTGCAATCACGAGCATCTCCAATCACTATCATTTCATTCATCTTTGTCAGTTAAAGATACTTGTAGTTAAAAAAAATGTAGTGAGAATTGGGAAGCTGTTGTAGTATGTTTGGAGAAGGTACCTAATATGACTGGTTGAATATGTAGAACTAGTAAAAGGCATCTCTGTTACATCGATCATCCACATGAAGCGCCATAGATGACGACAAATCTCTTTTGACGCATATATCCGTAGATGGCGCTTTTATTTATCAAAAATTTCTTTTATCTATAGATGAAGATGTGAATCATCACTTTTCGACATATAAGGCAAAATATATGATGTAGTTATTGATTGAGATGCTAAGCGTATCTTTGGATATATAAGAACGTACACGATGTTACCCCAATGTAAGATACATTCACGAATTCAACATTGTCTGCATTCGGACAAATTCCTGGAGGAGCAGAGCAGACTGGTTCGTGTTTGGACACTCGACACAACATGACTACCCAACGCTTCCATATGAGCAGTCCGCAGGGTTTCACGCGGACTGCTATTTTTTGAGTGGCCATGTTCGGTGAATGCAGCATGTTTACACGTCCAAGACAACACGGCACATCAAAAGCGCAAAAATGTGCCAACCTATCGCTCTGAGCTTCCATAAATTCGTCAGACTTACTTTAGTCAAAGACAAGTTAGAAATTTTGGTCAGCTAATTAATCATCTTTAGGAAATTTCAAAATAATAGAAATTCCCATTTGATGTCTTGCACACTTGTGTTCTACCATTGTGTCATACATTGGAGAGCAAGATCTGGGAGCGAATTAATGTAGGTCTACATGTATAACATCAATTTTGTGTAGCATCATATCATATTGTTCTGATATGCTTGTTACGTCTGGCAGACTTTTTGGCATTCTAGTCACACCACACGCGTTTGCCTCTTGTGTACAACAATGTACAAACAATGTACAAACAATGCCATATTCGTAGTTTTGTGATGAGCTGAATGGTAAAAAACACAAGAGCGAAGTGTATACTGTACATGAGATTCACATTATTTCTGGTTAAACTCAATGCTTAGCATCCTGTTGTAATTCAGACTGAGCGGATATTAACTGCTAATTAATGAGTTGCCTAAGTGTCATCATTTTTAAACGCGTAATCCAAGCTCACATTGTAATATTAATACATGAACTCAAGCACTGGCGTAATTCTCAAGAGATTTCAGGCAATTAAGTGATGTCTTCAGGTGTTTTCCAATAAAGTAGGCCTAATTTGCCTACATGTACCGTATAGCACCGTTTTCGATTAAGAAGAAAAAAAAATTTCATAAAAGCCTTATATTGATTTACACAGTCATCTGGTAAACCATTTTCAGCATAACCTCATATTATACATTGTACTAATGCCAGCTTGACTAATCTTTGGAAAAACCAATTTAATTTTCCATAAAAGAAGACGATTTACTACTAGTATCGATTTTAATAGTTAAATTTTGTAAATTAACGTGTTCGCCACTTAATTACTACATGTAAGGCCTAGATGTGCGATTTTTGTATCACTTACCACATTTAGGCTACTATGAATGATATTGTAGCCTTTAAATAATAATTATGCTGTTGATTAAAGTAATTTGACGATGCACAATTGGCAATTTTTAATTTTAAGACTTGACGGTGCTGGAAAACTATGCACGAATCATGAATGTGTTGGAATTAGCTGTACATGTATATTAATGGGTAAAGCAAATTTAAAACCGGCCAAGGTTGACTAGTAGCCGGAACCAAAATCTTTTTTTTTTCTCATAGGAAATCATAATTAAGTTAAAGATGAATTTTGCTGATGTATTTTAACAACGTCTATACCCAATTTTGACCTTCATAAAATGCTCAATCATGCCTATTATATTTGGCATCAATGGTGTATTCCATATTTAGAAGATGTTTAGTTCCACCTGGAAGAGGCGTCTATATATAATCTGAACGTTTTGTTTATAAAAAACATGCATTACAGACTGCATTCCTCGATTTTTTTGAAAAATTATTAGGCCACTAGGCTATGCACGCGTTGACCGCTGTCCTTAAAGTCTGTGTTATTTACAGTGCTTATTGTGCCATGACAGGTTGTGCTGTATTTCCTCCCAAGGTGTAATTGTTGTATATCAGTTTGTGTGTAAATAGTAGGAAAGCCATTGTCGCATAAGTTATTAGTAATGGATCAATAATAACTTTTTGTGCTGGACACAAATGAAGATTGGGAGTAGAATAGGTGAAAAATAAATTTCTCGGTCAGGTCAAAGACATGACAACAAAAAAAATTCCCCCTGTTGTGAACACAGTGAATAAAACAATCACAGTACTGTGAAATATCCTTGATGGTGTCATTGCTTTGCCTTCTGTTTCGTCGTAGATACATACTTGCTCAGCTGTCTCGCTTCGTCACGTGACATAAAAATAAAAACTAACGACAAATTGGATACGGTAGCTAGAAAGTAGTCTTTGGACTTACATTATGTAAAGCCAGCATCCTATTGAATGAACAAGAAAGGTTGCATGTTCAGATGAATTTTGACATACATGTACATGATCGTTACATGTATGCATAATGTAGGCCTATATGCATTCAGCTTACAAGTCTATAATATGACTTCTGCTCATTTCAAAAATGCAATTACGTCCGGTTCTAACAAGCTAGTTAACTTCAATGCCATTCTTTAATGCGAATAAATATTGAACTTACTTTTAACGACCAATTAATAAACAAATTGGTAAAATCTATCACCATTATCCGTCATATGCAATCCCGTGAGTATAGGTTACATCGTGTAAACAAAAGATGTGTACGTAAAATAAGATTGAAATAATTAGATAGTTATTACAAGTTTTACTTTAATGTAATGTAATATGTAAAATATATAAATTGTATTAGATGTTTCAGGTAATGGATCAAAATATTTAAATTGATTTTGATATCAGAATTATTTAATGCCAACGTGCCACCTGTACAAATACATGTATACCTAGGCTTAGGGTAAAAACAACATAGAGCATGCATGGAATGGCCTTGAATTGCAGCGTTTCGATTGGTCAATCGGAAATTCCCGCCATCTGGAAACCAATTGAAACGCTGCATTTCAAGGCCATGCCATGCTCTACGCAGGACCTGTCTACGCTATTTTTACCCTTACCCTCTGCCTTTTTTGCTTTCTCTGCATGCATATGGACTAAATGTGTACAGTACCTGTTTTAGATATACATGTACTAGCTCAAATAGTGACCCTTTTCCGTCGTACATAATGTACTAATAATCGTCCATTCTCAGAATTATGTACACTCACCTTATGGTAGCTAGCCTACAGTTATTTAGACAAGACCCTCGTCAACTGGCTGAAATAGTGGCCCATTCCCCAGTCCATTTTCAGAATTAAGGGCATTAACCTATAATGGTACAGGTAATGTACTTCCAAGATTTGAAAATAAAGTGAGAAAGCTAGGGTAAAAATAATGTAAATGCTTTATTTTACTGTTAGGCATACAATAGCCTTACATGTACTAGCTTTACAACTATTGCATGAAATTAAATCTGGATTCCATCAATACTGTTAATTTTTTCATTTTTTTTTCTGACTTTCTCTATTTAAGCTGTGATTTTTCCCAAAAATTGCATAGGTTTGGTCTTTGAGTCTTATGTTTTAGACGTGGAAATTAGAATTATGCATTTAGTGTATAGCCTATATGAAACGCAATAGAAATGAGTGGCGAGCTAAATAGCTTTCATGTAGCCTAAATTTAATTCTCCAATGCAGCATTTTTACGTTTGTAGATTTTTAGTAATTATTGAGTTGTGAAGCCCTTTCCTGAATGCTATAAATTCTGATATTTTTAATCCTTCTTCTTCATATGACAATATTTCCATGTCTTCAACAATTACCCTTATTATTCAGGTCCAGCATCCCCTAGTGGCGTATAAACCATTGGCATGACTAATTTTGGGGTGCAAGGGCGTTGCCATGTTAGAAATGCCTTTTGCTTTTCAATTATATGCCACCAGAGTGTGCTTATAACCTGAACAATGCTAATTAAATTAAGCCTATACATGTAAATCTCTGAATTTAGCCTGAGCTCCTCTTTTGTGGCATAGTCATAGTTCGTACAGGAAACTTCAAACGATACTGAAAAGTTCTTCTCGGTATCATATAGCAGACTGGACCAATTTAAATGGCAAGTTGACTGAACTAGGGGTGGCGTTATTCCATTGACTGCATTAGAATGTGATTTATGATTGACAGTCAATGAGATGGCATGAGCGAAGCTTCTTTTGTAATTCACGGGTAGGCTACTAGCCCCAAGTTTTCACTTATAATATACTATCTTCAGTTATAGCTTACTGTTGATGACTTGTTATTTAAACAAAGATTCATTAAACTTTCTCTTTGTGGTGACGAAATGAGTCACTTATAGTCCTAAATAAAAACAATTATCTTGTTTTTAATTTTAGAAACATCAATGAATGTATTTAAAGTATAATGTAGAATGTGCTAATGGAATTTGTAATCTGTTAGCTGCAATATAGGCCTATATATTTATATATACATTATATTTTAGAATTTCTACGTGACGTTAGTGAACCACACTAAAAATTAAAATGCGTTTTTGATAAATGTGGATGCATTTGGCAATCTGACAAGTAACGTTGTTGTTGACCCACTGTACATGAATTTCATTGCAGTTCCTTGACCTTCTGGAAAGTGATTATACTGTTTTAATTTGATGAAGTTGTGTAGGCTTTCAAGGATTTACTAATGTGGTTGTATAACAGGAAACTTTCGGTTTTGGCAATATGTGACAATTGAATCTAAAATTGTATTATCTGATATAAATGACAGGCTATCAGGGATGGTTGGGTCATATGATAAGCATCCATAAATATTAAATATATTACTGTTTTTCCGTGAAAACGTCTTCGATGCTTGATTATAATAAATGACAATATATAAAAGTGAACTATGTCAATAAATTGCAAGCATTCGTGATAAAATGAATAGGCCTACACAACTTTTGAGATTTTGCATCATCATGGTACAATTTCTTCTCAGTGCATCCTTTAAACTGGTATCGAGGATATCAATAAAATATTTTCCTTATTAATCCATCAATGCATTACATATTTGCGTTGTTGGTTATAAATGGTTGAGTCAGCCTATGTTTGAAGATTGTATTTTTAATATTCAACCATTACTAATTTTATTTTTGTTCTTTGTTTAGTTATGTACAACTACAACGGGAATATTCGATATGGCCTACATCTCGAGATCGGGGAAACTGTACAGATTATCGAGGAATGCCCAGGTAAGTTCCACAATTTTTTTTCAATTGTCATTTTTATATTTCCAACAGGTTATTTTTTTTGCTCGCATTCATGCATATACTGTATACAGCTGTATCCTACATGGCTAATACCATATTTGCATGAGTGAACAAACAACATTTCCTGATTTACACTGCAAGTTTTCGATAGGCCACACTGAAGCCGAAACTTAATTTACAAGTGCATATTTCCAAAATCATCTCGGAGCAAGAATGCTATAACTTCACACATTTCGAAATGTCATCGTGGGAAAATGTGTCAAGATGATTAAAACACCACTTGGGAAATTGAAGTGGACTGTCGAGTTACAGTTGCTTGAGTAAGCGTTGTGCTAAATTTTACAGGAAATTCACAGGAAACGCTGGCACCCTTGCATTTATACTTACTATTGCATGAAGATCAAGAAAGAAAATCTTGATTACTGTATTTGCATTTCGCCATTAACACTTCAAAATATTTCTTCAAAATTTTCGGATTATATTACGTTTATGTATTAAAAGCGTAACAAGTTTAGTAATCAACTAATTTGGTAATTGTGATGTGTACAGTGTATATGCTGTGGGAGTTTTGAAATCATTGCTGTTCCAAACGTCACGACACAGATTGCTTTTGGATTTGAAATGCTATTTCAGAAAACTCTTTATCCTTCCTATCGCCTCATTCTGCAGACATTGAAATTGCCTTTTTTCGTGATTCACATGCCTCGTGCTCTTAGTTTGATGCCCTTTTAAAACTTGGTACGTTCTGGCAATGACCTTGCTTTTTCCAATAATGCACGCCCATCACTGTAATCCAATGGGCTTTCGAAGTAAGCACGTCTTTATGGAAGAGTTGCTTATATCAGTGCAGTGCGGAATATTCCATAGCTAAATGGGCTCGTGTCCCTTGATGTCAACGCTTGAAAACGAGCAGAGGAGGAACTGAGAACGTTGACCTTCATGGCAACCACTATGGGAACATGCTTTCTATCTTGTTCTTTGTTATCATTACATGTACATCTTGGTCAAAATGTCGAAATAAGTTTGTCCAACGTTTTCAAAGTCTTGTCGAATTTCAATACAGCAAAACCTATAAATAGCTTCCCTCTATATAGCGTACCACCTGGATGTGGTGAAAGTTCACACTCGGTCCCAATGGGGTACGCTATTCACAGGTTTCACAGAATTGTTTATTTGAATTGCCTTTGGAGACCTTTAGGGCCTATTTTTACCCATATTGACATGATTGCAAATATAATGAAACGTAGGCTTACTAAAATAATTATGCAATCGGAAATGCAACTCGTGTATGCCTATGTTTAATTTAAAAAAAAAAAATTATACAATTGTAATTGTTCATGAGGAAAACATTAGCTCTTTATTGGCTTTGCTTGTTTTTTTTTTTTTTCGAAATATAAAAGTGCCATTATAAAAGCTCTGGTTCAGATTGGCTGTTGTATAAATAGTTGGAAAGTTGAAATTGAACTCAAATTTTAAGTTAAAATTGCATAACTCCCAAATTTATTTAATGTTTTTCATCTTATTCAATACAAGTATATCATACACTGCAAACTCCACCTCCTTCTTTGAAACTCTTCACGTATACTGCTCGTTCATGACAAAAATCGTAAACAAGCTGAAGCATATAATTTTTTTTGTCATTGTTAGTCGCAATAATAACAATCATGAGATGTGGACGTGCTTGTGATGAAGCCTTTGCTTCACAGGGTTGGTTAAATTGGCTGACTATTTTTCCGAAAACAATTACTCCGATGACTAACTGAATACATGTATACTTGTTAGAATTGGCCATGAACTAAATAATTTGCTCAAGCCTTCAATGCAATTTGCAGTTTGTTGGATTCTGCATTCAAGAATCCTAGTATACAGTATAGTATAGCCTACATGTAATGTAATGTTATGCAAACTGTGCATTTTCAAGTAGAAAACGTTTAAGAGATATTCAATAACAATCAATTATTCACATATAGTTTCGGGTATACAAAAAAGCATAGGAATTACTATAATAACCGTTGTTATTGACAATTTTTTTTTAATTTTAGCTTCCACATGTATTGCGTTTTCATTTGCTAAAATTGGCATGTCTACTTTCAATTTCTGAATACCGTTCCAAACTGAATGTATAGTGAAATGAAAATATTATGTAGGCCCATGGAAAGTCATGATGTATACGCATGGTTGGTTATAGCATATAGTGGATTGTTATGATCAAAAATAATTATACCATGCAATCGAAAACAGCAGTTAGTGAAACCAGCACGCGTTTCTCAATGTCAATTTGGACAAACTTGATTATCATTCCTGGTTTAGATACAGGTTTAATAAGCAACGATTGTATTTATCCATGGACCGAGCAATTCCTATGAAATAAGTCGGCTTTTCACATAAAATGTTGAAAACTCAAAACATACAATTATTGCTTTTCACTTATAGCCTTTGCTAAAAAAAAGTGTGCTTAAATTACATTTCAGCGTTTTGCTGATGATTGCATGAACAAAATCCCATAGAAGCCCACTTATGATTATTGGTGCACATACAAATACATGCAATACTTTTTAAAATACTTGTTCAATCGATATACATAGTTGTCACATAATTGTGGTAGATCACTTTTAATGAGGGGTTTGGGAATGAAAATAATCTGGAATTTGTAATGAGTAATTTGTTGATACATTAGTTGTTTATGGTACAAATATTAACGTTCACCTTACACAGTCATTTATATTTTGTTTTTGTTGGCTTGTATAATTTGTATTTGATACCATACGTTTGTTTTAAAACACACTGTCCTTATAGGTCAACAACAATAGTGTTAATTTCAAAGGGGAAATGTTAAATGCTGATTTAATCTCGAGTTTGCTCATGCTTGTTTAGATTAGATCATGATGGTCATATACAGTCCGAAAGCTATTTGGCAAATGCTTATTTTCAGAACCAATGTTTGAACCAAAGAGACTGCATAAAGTATATAGTGTTGTTTTTATATGGTTTGCCGATCATATTGGTTACAAAAATAAACTTGTGCATGTTGTGTTGTCCAAACAACCAACTCTATACGTTATTGAAATAGAGTGCACTTTAGGGATTTTCCAAATGCATTTTATAGTAATGGGTCATGTAACATATAGTTTGGCACCAGTCTGGCATTCTTCGTCAGATTTCCAAAGCAAATGAAATATTTAAATTTGCTTTAAGCCTACTGTATATGTGTGGACATGTTTACGTATACATTAAGACAACTTTCAATTAGGGAATATTCGGTATTAGGTTAATCAAAGTCACTTAATGGCGTGACTGTTATCAAAGCGACCTAAATGTGCATTAACAAAGTCCACAGTCATGGCTTTCAAATCATTTGGCGTCAGCTATAATAAATTTCAAATCAAAAGCTCCTGCATGGCTTGTATTTGAAAATTAATTGGCAACTACAGTGAAACCTGTGAATTAGGGCCTTCCATATAGCGTACTACCTGGAAGTAGCGCACCCTATCCCAGTCGGCACGTATCGATTTTATAGAACAAACTTAAGTTTTATATAGCGTATTACATGCAAAACGCGACTTGCACACTCGTTTCCTGGGACAGAATCACAATTTTACCTGTGAATAGCGTACGCCAAAGCATTTTTTTCGTTTTTGTTTATGTTAAAAACATATGCAACATCTAAAGCCGGCCACACACGAGGCAATTTATTGCCTGAAATAAATTTCAGAGATCTTTTAGAAATTTATTTCTGGGCAATAAATTTCTGTTTGTGCCACACACGTGAAGCAAATGCAGGCAACAAATTTCAGAATTATCTATATTTACTCTCCAAATATCCCTATCGCGACAACACTGAATATGCCAGGGAAATTGGTTTCTATATTCTTATTATTTTGAAAAAAAATTTGAATAAAAACGTGCTGTGTGCACGTGACATTTTCCTGAATCGTGATTGCTCTGGAAACTTAAATAATTTCTTGAATATAATATTATTCCATTCGAGAAATAAATTTCTATTTCCATAAAATAAATTTCAATTTCGACACACACGAGAAAATTATTAGAAAATTTATTTATGGAATTTATTCCAAGCAAGAAATTGCCTCGTGTGTGGTCGGCTTTAATTATGGTAATATTTACAGCATGTACACGTACATGCACATGTTTGCATTTGTATACATGTTCAGCATGTACATGTAGGCTACACGTGCATTATATACATGAGAAGCATATGCATGATAAACATGTACTGATATAATGATGTATACTGCATGTGCATACTGTAGTTCTCCCTCCAAGTAGCACACTCTAAGGTTCTGTCCCAAGCGGGTGCACTATTCACAGGTTTCACTGTACAGTATATGTAAGTGATCAAGGTAGAAAGCAATTTCGTTTGATGCTGCTTTTCAACATGTTCATTATGGTATATACTTAGCAGATTTTTTGCTTTTCTTAAGCTTTTTAGCATTCATAATAAGCCATTAAAATGCAAAAATAACCTTAAAAGGTTGTTAAAATTATGAATGAGGGCATGAAAACTGCCAAATTGGAATCTAGCCAATGCATTCTTTCTATTGTAAATAATATACAGGATATACAGTAGTGGCGTTGCTTAATATGCTTGTATACTTGATGCATCAGTCTTAAATTTGAAACCAGGTTAATGCAGGCTTTTTGAAGCGGTGATGCATAACATCACCTGGCTGAGGTAAATCCATACAAGAGTGTGTCGATCATGCTTCGATGATGCCAGGCTAATGCTAATTATTGCTCTTTGAACCACGCATGGCTTGGCAAAGCTCTTTGGGATGGTCTTGAGCTTCTGGATCATACATGCAGTATGCTACCATATTGCACAATTTTGATATTATTAAGTTTAGCGGAAGCGAGTCGAATATCCTGAGCCATGCTTTTCTGGTAACACACTCGTCTTTCATGTAACCATTTTATAGCAAATGTTGTGAAATTAATCACCGTGCTTCCTCGCTTTTCATCCTTGTGACCTTCGTCATTCAATGCATCTTTAAGAAAAACGTTTTTGCATGGAACTTTTGTTTTCACGCCATTGTAGGAATATAACAGTAGCTTTCGTAAACGTCAAAATGAGCACAGTCTTTGACAAGGTCTTGTCTGTCCAATGAATGCTGTGGTTTTCTTCTTCTTGCAGCATATCTATTGCAGCTTTCTATTGTAATTGCTTTAATTAAAGATGTGATGGAAAAATGCACATCATGAAGCTGGCAAGTGTCAATGCCCTAAGTCTGATTAGAATCCTAGAATCCAATCTGTCAGAAATGACGGGGAAATGAAAATTTTTAAAATTGCATATTAAGCCGGCCACACACATCACATGTCAAAAGTTATGGAAAAATTGAAATCGTTTCAAATTTCATAATCATAGCCATGTCAACAAGTTGGTTTGTAATGTCAGTTTCCCATATAAATTAAAATTCCTTGTGGTAAATATATGCTGTATGTTATTGTGAATAGTTGACAACAATAATCCTTTGTTGTAACTCTATAAATTTTATTTCCTGTACACATACGAACTCGGATAAACGACTTGTATACTTTAAAGGTATAGAACTAAATTGAACCTCGTTTTATAGACTAGAAAAAAATAGTAAATTATTATTTATTTACATGTATATTTTGTATTCTTGTGTATTCTATACACCGTATGTGCTTCAAAAATCTACCACCTTGCGCGTGTAAAATTGAAATTTATATTTACATGTATACATGATTCAGTTAATAAATTGACTAATGTTATTTTTTGTTTTTTGTTTACAGGTTGGTTTCGCGGTTTTTCTACAAGGAACAGATCGCTTAAGGTACATGCACTATTATTATTTGTAAAAAAATAATGCTGGTTATTTAGTATTTAACATAACCACATACTTTATCTATGATCATATATTTATATGCACTTGCTGAGTTATGAGATATATCTTCAACATACTGTACATGTATTTGAAAATAAGTATAGTGCTGTAATAACTCCAAACAAGTTAGAATAAATAAGTTTCGACCTAAAGCTCGTGTTTATATATACATGTAATCACGTTGCATTACATGTAATATCAGTGGTGGATCCATGGTTGACCTGTGTGTGGGTCCGAACGCCCTTTTTTGAATATTGAATACATGTAGTTTATCACATCTGATAGATTCTTCTTTACGTGCATATGCATTATCAAGGAACATTTTAAAGTCACACTGAAGAATAATAAAGTACGCGTTTAAAATTGCAATAGATTTCGTCAAATATGGGAAGGACGCAATATATATAACCTACCAAACAGCACAAATATATACTTTATTTAGCTTTGGCCATTTCTTGTTTGATCTGTGGTAATGCATATTTGCACGACACGCTCATACATCCCAGCATTGAAATTCGTTGAAATGACATTGGCAATTCCCGCTGCTCAATAGCATATTACAACATTCGCATTCCTTTCTATTGTCACATCAGAAGGCTATTGTATTTCTATTGAAACCATTGCAGGATTAACCTATTCATATATGTTGGCCCACATAACAATTCTGTTAGTGAAGGAAATTTCCAAATAATCTAAAGTCCTTACAATGACTTTTATACTACAACCTATCGGAACTTCTAACAGATGAATAGCCTACCTATTCTCAGTCTCATAACCCAAATCAGGGATGTTTTTTCTGTTAATTACAATTTCAAGAGATTTAATTGATAACCCCACCCAAACAGCCTGTCTGTTGACCACTACTGTATTTAAAACGTCTATAGATTTTGCAAACATTTTTTTCAATTTGACTTCGATTGCTATTTAAAAAAATATACATGTATAGCCTTTTGTAGGCTCTTTGTCTTCGGTTATAAATTAGCCATTGAAAAAGTTTAGTTATAATGTTTCTCTGCAGGAAGCAAATATAAAATGTTTGTGACAGCTGTGTATTTTCTTTCTTACCGTTCCATATGGTGGGAATAGGTCAACTAAAGCTTGACATTCAAATTAAAAACTAATGTACCACATTTAAAATTGTAAGGATCACACTGAGCCCCTATAGTCAGCATTTTAAGGCCTCGTATGACACCATGCAGCATGAACTTGAATAAAAAGAGCATTGCACCCCTTTCAAGTGGATCAATCACTACTTGACACTTATTTTGTTTTTTTTATTTCAGGGCATTTTTCCGATCTCTCATGTTCACATCAAGGCATGTCAAGTGGAGAATGAAGGGTAAACTGACATTTCATTTTTACTTCATTTATAGTGTTGAATTTCTTCTCGATGTTTTATCATTTTATGTTAATGCAGCATATCGACTTGTTATCCATGTGACCTATTTCTATTCCCTTTCTCAAATGTTGAGGCATTGCCATGCAAATTTAGGTTGACCGCCACCCATTTTCTTCAACAACAAAATTCCGTATAGGTTTGACCTGAAAATAAAATGTCGCATCAACATCTTGATTTATCGTTGACGTGGGTGTTTTTGTAGCCCTTAGTTTAGGGATGGGAATAGTATACTCCCATCCAAACTTACATGTATATGCATATAATTTGTTTACAAAAACTTTCTTATTCGTTTTTCTATTAATTTTTATTCTATAGCTAATGTAGTGTGGTATATGAGAAAGTTTACAGTTGACAGTAGCCTACAGAAGTTCTACCTGTAATTTCGAATTTACATGCAAATCCAACTGCATGATTAATAATTAGCTATAGGCCTAACATTTTTCATATACACTGTACTAGTACATGTAATTGCAAATTGCCAGAACAGTGCAAGTATAATATTTTCCCTTAGGTTTATTAGCCAAAAAGGTTAACATGAAAAACGTAATTACATGTAACCTATCTTTTTTCTTAGAAAATGTATAGAAAATATATATATATCTTTTTTAATTTGACTCATAAGAGCAGGAAATTCCTGAAACGTTGATCATAATTACTTGCGATGGAAATCCCTTTTTGCAACGTTGAATGAATTTAAATTTCATTCGACTTGTACGTTTTCACTTCCTGGCATTGATATTTGAAACCGCTTTTAATTAAAGTTCCGTTTTCTTTATGATGGGCTAGCCATTTATTCGTGCATGCTCGTCCGATTTTAAAGCCTGCAAAGTGGAAAATTGGTTCTCATTCAGTCAAGTTTGATTCTAGTTTATGAACCCGTGGTTGTTATTATTATACTGGGGACTAGGGAAGGAAATATGTCCAAACTCATGCAGGAAAGCTTCCTAATCAGTAGTTTTTGGTGGCATCCCTACATTGGTTGACTATAATTACTTGCTGTTCATACTATGCATTACTGGATATGTTTTCAAGGCGGTCGGGTATCAAAATTTGCAATGTCAGGTTTTAGTAGTTGGAAATGTGATTAAACTGACATAATAGCTCGTGATTGTGCTATATTCATTACTTACTTGATAAAGTTTAATACATTGTAGTTCAAATTGTAACAAACAAGTGGGACTAAAATTAGTCTTGAATGTGATAAATATGTTTAATATACCTAACTATATACAAATTTGGATATATATATAAAGTGTGGTCCAAAAGTCAGTGCCAGCCCACTAATTTTCTTAAATATCACTGGTCACTTATCACTTAAATATCACTGGTGTAATGCAGTGAAGATTTCTGTTCAATATTCCTACATTGCAATTAATTCGTTTCACTATAGTGCACCGTTGCACTGCAGCGTAGCTACCAGTCAGCGTTTCCCTGTTCTTAAAAAAAAAACATTGTAACAACTTTAAATAATTGCCAATGAAGACGAAAACAGTTGATTTCATGCAAGCATATCTTTCTCTTCCTTTTCCTAATTGGACATTTTGTCCTAAGTGTTCTGACTGAAATGTTATAATTTAAGTTACTGTGAAAAAATGGTCGTAGATAAAAGTATAATAACATCAACAGCATTTTCATAACTGTAAGATTTAAGAAAAAAGTGATGTGGCACTGACTTTTAGACCACCCTGTATAAGAACTTAAATAATTATCTTTATGAAAATAACATCAAGGATAGAAGCTGGCTGTACTGGTTTTTTAAAAAAATATATGTAAATTGAAATTTTTAAACTAATTACACCTTGAAGCATTAGCAATTTGTTTACTAATGTGTTTTATATTGTAAAAATATCATGCCTGTTGCTTGGTCTTCAACACGTATTGAATACCGTTGTTTATTGCATGTGCAGCCTATACTCTATTTTAATTGTTGAATTTAAAATGTCGAATCCAGGGAACTGGTTTTTTAATTGTAGGCAACATTCAATAGTTTTGTAAAAACTTGTTTTAATAATTTAATTGATGCCTTATTTTTGTGTAATATATTCTCATTCTACTCCGTTGTAGGCCATATGAAACAGTAACTCCTGTCGAAGATGCTACAGTGAAAGAAATTGCTTCCGTTCTTCGAGAATGGGGTGGTATTTGGAAACGTCTTTTTGTGGTCAGTACAGCTATTTGTTTATCTGTACAAACCAAGTTCACCTTTAACGTTGCCATGATTCACTCAAGCAAGGTTTTAAGATGTGGAAAATAATTACCATAGATTGGGTGCAGCTGCTGGAATTAATTGTGGCAGGAAGTGTTTTGCTCAGTTGCCAAAACTATACCAGCCAGAGTGATCATTATGTAACAACATTTCTGTGGCCTCAGCACAGTATTGTTGTTTTTTTAATTATTATCCTTATTTCGAGAAAACATTGTTGTGTCCATCGTCTCATATCCTGGTTTTAACAATTTTAAGGAACCCGAGTGAGGTCAGACAAGCGTTGAAAATGCTCAGATCACAGACCACAAATTAATGTGCACGCGCCATGACTTGATTTAAGTGACAAGAATGAGCAAACCAGAAATCGCACAACAAATTGTACGCACATGTTACCAACTGATACAGCTGACATTGCTGCATTTGTGGTGCAAAGCTAAAATAAATTTTCTAGATTTGTTGGCTGCTCAAAACTGTTGTGCAGTGACTGTTTGAGAATCAATCATCAAATAATAATGAAGATTTGTCTCAGACTTTTGGTTAATTAGGAGTTTTGAAATTGGAGACCGATCAATATTGGAGGATTAAAGAAATCCACTGTCTGTTGTGTTGAGACAATTTGAAAACAGATACAGTCGCGTATGTGTTGACTTCAATTTGTGCATGTTCCATGCACATGTGCTTACACAATGCAATATGCAGCCTCATCCATCGTTCCCATATTTTGGAAACAGCATTTTATAGTATATCTCAATGCTTCTGTAGTAAATGCAAAACTAATGCATTTTTCTGAATTATCCACTCATTGTGTACGCAAAATGTTTTGCCACTTGAGGCTGAAATGTCAAGTAGATAATTCTGCATGATGTATAGTGTATATTTGTGAAAGTAGCATGGTTTGCATGGGATTTAGCCTACTCACCCCCTTACGCTAACTACATTACAAGAGCAAACTCTGTTAAAACGATCTTGGTTGCTGACGAAACTGTTTTGATTGCATTACTTTGGTATCAACTTTTTTCTTTGTGTCAATCATACCCTGATGATTAGGCGTTATGCTTGTATGATTATATCTTTCAGCAGAGCACACAACATGAATAGCTGCTAATTTTCGACTTTCCATATCACTAGATGCTTGCAATCTAGTTTCTACGAGCATAAAGACAATTATTGAAGTTCAATCATGTAAATACCAATACATTTCATGCAACGAGCTGACAAAAGAGCCATTTCCATATGTTGTTATGCATAATTGGTTCTTTTATATTTGAAATGCCGTATCATTTTACTCCAAAAGAGAGTGAATAAAAATCATTAATTGACAAAAATAGGAATTTAATTAACAATGCTACAGTGTAGTTCAAGGCAGTGAGTTGATGCAGAGCATGATTTTTTCAAGAACTTCCTACTTGCTTGTATTATTTTAGTATAAATTTGAATAGTTTTCGTTTCCTCTAACTTGCATGGCCTTTTCACTAGATGTCCTTGACTTTTTTATTCCCCTGTCAAAGTCTGGATATTTTCACATGCAAACTGTAATTAAGGTTAATACGGACGTTACCTTGAGACTGCATGTTTCTCTGTTACATTTTTCCAATTGTGTGTGATGAAGGTTTTTCACGTACATGTAGGCTCGAATGAAATTCTGCTTGAAACTTGAATGCATGACTTCATATTCACAAAAACAATCAGATTTAAGATGTTTCTTCCAAACTATTTAAACTACATTATTTTGGATACATGTATTAATACAAAAAACGTATTGCTTTATCTAACTGAATTTTTTGATCTTAGATAAATTGAAAATTAATCTTGACCAAGGTAATCAACTTAAAGCTGCGTAGAATTTAATATGACGTGCATAACAAGATATTTTTAATCATTATAGCCTACCATTAAGCAATGCACATTGCCAGCAATGTTATATTAACGTTTTGCTTTTAATATTAACTTCAGAAACAGCAAATTGGATTGTTCAACATGCTGCGCCAGGTGATGCGGGAACTCATCGAATGCCGAAAACAGTTAATATGTGGTACTTTGACGCAGGATCAAATACGCGAATTAAAAGCCAAAACTACAGCTAAAATTGACTGGGGCAACAGGTATGCATGCAAGCAACATGGTGTTCATATCATCTTCGATCAATGGCATATTTTTCTTTCAGCTAGTAAACGTTTTTTAAATGCTTGCAGGAAATTGGGATTAGATCTTGTTCCTCGAGTTGATAATGAAATGGTTGATGGCGAGACAATCAGCGTTGTAGAACTGTACAAAGTGGTAAGAAAACTATGATTCTATGCTAGTCTATCTATTTATACAGTTATTTCCTGAGATGCTCTTACATTATTTGAAGAACATTGTTATTTTATTTCATTATTAAAAAAAGAACTTGGGAGTTATTTTGGAAACTATTGAAATAAAGATTTTTGCTGGGTTATACCCATGATGAGAATCAATTTCTAATTTAGCCACTTTGCTTATTTACAGCACCTCCAAAGCTCAGAAAGTACCCAAAATTCTTCGGTAAGTAAAATCAGTGGTCTTGGACAAAACATTTACAAATGGTTATTAAAAAAGAAATTCAAACTATAGAATATTTTGTATCCATGTGTTTGAAACCTTGGAATATAGGCTTATAGGATGCATGATGTAAATATTTGATGGCCCGTAACTATAATAAAATCAATTTGTCTAATAATAATTGCCATGCTATTACACAACTATGCTCATTTTATTATGTTGTATTCGCTTACGAATAGTAAGAATGTTAAAGTAAGTTTTTTTTTTGTAGTCCAGAGGAACAACGAAACGAAAAGAACCCAAACGATCGTTGACACATCATTTATATTTCTGCATGCGAGATTTTGGTTATAACGTTGGAGAGGATTCTGACGTATACTTTTCTTTATTCGATGCCAAAGAGGCCAAATTTATAAGGTGAGGTTTTACACTAATAATAATCGTATGTGAAACATTGTTTTCACGCTAATCGATTTCCTACTTTATTTCAGTGAAAGATTTCTAGTCAGAATATCAAAGGATGGATTTTCTAGTTATGTGGATAGACTGCATATTTGCTCAGCTCTGTTCACTGATTTGGGAAAAGCTGATTTGAACAGGGAATTGTATTTAGTGGCCCATGTGATGAGGATAGGTAAGGTTTCTGTTATTTTTTTTAAATTTCAAGTTAAAATATGCTTGATAACAAATACTAATTTAAAATTTGTTTTCTAGTTAATTTTCTCGATAACAACATAAATAAGAACTAAAACAATTTACGAGGACAAAATTTTGCTTGTTCCATTAATATAATTTATTGAAATTCATATAATACCACGATGTAATTTAATTATTTTGTATAAGGTCAATAGTTAATAATTATGAACAATTGAGAATGGACGCAACTTAGAATTACACATGTTTGTTTCTATAGCATATCTTTTCTTTGATTTAGATAACTGCAAACACAAAAGTTTATTTTTGGTATGTTGTCATGTTGTTTCAGGGCGAATGGTTTACAGTGAATCGTCCAAGAAAGCTAGCACTCAAACTTTCAAGAGACCACACGGCTGTGCCGTTCTTTATATCAATGATGTTTTACACGATCGGGATCCAAACATTGAAGAAAAAGAGTTTACGATGAAGGTTTACTCGTACGTTCACATTTTTAACATAATTCCCACATTTGCTTATTGTGTCCTTTATTTCAAAAGTTTTTAAATTGAAATGGATAGGCAATGAGATTTTATTTTGTATTTAGTTGTAGTGAAAGTGACTTCTATCAACTTCACGAACTTATCATTAGGAAGCATCTTAATAAATGCAGTCAGCTATCAGGACAATCGAATTATGGTAAATCAATTTTTTTACGCAAATGTCATTTTACAATGAATGTGCTGTTTATCCTGTTTGCATTACAGGTATCGTAGTTTCTATGAAAATTTTACACGGGGAATTACCACAGGTGCAACAAGAGAATCCCATGTTATTTAAAAATCTAACGATTACTCAGAAACTTGGCTTTTCAGACGTCATCATGCCAGGTATGGACTCAAGTTTTTTATTTGCTTGTGAAAAGTTCCGTTTATATTCAAACAATCAAAACTTGTAACAGATAATGATGATTATTTTAAAGGTGATGTTCGGAATGATCTCTACTGGACGTTAGACAGAGGAGAATTTGAAAAGGGAGGCAAATCTACGGGCAAAAATATTGAAGTTACTATCTGTGTCGTCGGCTCGGATGGCAATATGTTAGAGGTAATATTGTTGAATCTCGAAACTGATATAAAAATGGTGATCATTTGGAATAATTCCCTATTAATAAAATTTAGAATATACTCAAAATGGCCATTGCTTTAAACACAAGTATTATGTTGCTCTTTGTTTCATACAATCTTTTGAGCGAAATTCTTGATTCTTGTTTATAATTTTCCTTTTAGAAATGTATTGGCATTGGTGCCAGTATGGAAAATGTAACTGAATATCAATCTGTGATACTATACCATTCCAATGCGCCAAGATGGGGCGAAACCATACGACTGGCAATCCCAATTGAAAGATACTCTGGGGCACACGTCCGTTTGGAATTTCGACACTGTTCCAGTAAGTAGCTTTTGTAAATTAAAGTATTAGCGAACAACGAGTAGTATTTCTGATGGGGTTAAAAAGGTATTTTTAATTTGCCCTCGTCTAAACGGCTTAATACAATGGTGATTTTAGACTACATGTATTCACATTTGTTACACTTAGCCCGAGACAAATCGGAAAAGAAATTGTTTGGATTTTCCTTTGCAAAGCTTATGGATAGTGATGGAACTACGATAAAGGATGGAAGACACGAGTTGTTTGTATTCAAGGTACTAATGAGCACATTACCAAACTTTTTTTATTTGTATTATTGTCGCTTGATTATGCATGAAACTGACAAGAAAATTTATTTGTACTGATTTAGTGTGATGACAAGGTTCGACTTCAGGATCCTCAAGCTTATTTAAATCTAAATTGGAGTCCTGAGGTTCAGGAAGAGGGCTGCTATGGCAATCAGTTTTACCAACGAAGCACAAAAGAAACAATTTTTATAAGCACCTTGCTCTGTTCAACCAAGCTTACCCAGAATGGTAAGACATTTTTTAATGTTCAGTTAGGAATGGTTTTTTCATCACAAGTTTTACAAATTCTGATTTCTTTGTAGTTGACTTGTTATCACTGTTGAAGTGGAAGTCATTCCCAAACCGGATTCAAGATACGCTTAACAAAGTCATGAAATTAGGGGGTGAAGAGATTGTTAAGGTACATTGATAGTGCATGCCTTGTTTTTAATCATCAGCTAATAATTACAGCACAATTATGAAAATATATTGTTTGTATAATTTTCTAGTTTCTTCAGGACATATTGGATGCTCTGTTCTCAATGTTTTCTGCAGCTGATGGGAATCTGACCACGCATTCAGGATTAGTCTTTCAAGTTTTAGTTAGTGATATTTACTTTCTCATTATTGTTCCACATTATTCCTTTATTTCCGAAAAAATTGATTTTTTAACCAAGTAGCCAATGATGTGATTAAATCTCTGTTCTTCGAGCATTATTCAATTATCGTTATAATAAGTTTATTTTGGTTTTCCTTAATTATGATCGTTTGAATCTCTAAAGAATTTCTAAATTGTTTTGTTAAATATTCCGTTCTATTTTTTCAGATCAGCATATTTGGAATTTTGGAACACAGTAAATTTGAGCACTTTCGACCAGTTATGGATACTTATATCACTGGCCATTTTGCTGCAGCTCTAGTCTACAAGTGAGCTGGCTTTGATGATTACGGACTTTTTCAAAGAATTTTGTTTAGAATAAAGCACGTGTATTTATTTAATGTATATTTTAATTTTCAGAGGTCTACTATCTTGTGTCAAGCAATACACCGATTCGGTTTCATCTGCAGACCACCAAGAACCAATACAAAAATGTTTTCGAGTAATTATGATTAACAGAAATTAAACAATGAGTTCTAATTTGACATCAATTTTGACATTTCTAATGTTACCTTCTTTTATAGTCTTTAGAGTACATCTTTAAATTCATTGTGCAGTCAAGGATTTTATTTGCCCGTGCTACAGGGGGAGAAAATGAGGACACATTCCGTTTGGATTTGGATGCACTTTTCGCATCTTTCCAAACAATGCTTTCTGCTTCAGGCGACACCATTTTAGCTACACAAATCGTATTTCTGGCGAACCTGTGCCTTGTTTGTGACCAGCTGCTTAAAGTAATGCCCATGCAAGAAATGTCTCAGATGGTGACTACGCTGTTGGACAGTCTTCCTCTTAATGTACCTTCGCAATTGACCCTCAGCAAACTTCACTGTATACGAGATATCATTAGTGGCAAACTGTTTCAGGAATTTGGTGAGACATTGTCACCTTGTATGCTATTAACGCTGCCCAAATAGTTATTTAATCACAAAACTTTTTGAATTCAGAGTCCAGAACGATTCTACTTGCCAGTTTCACGCATCATCTGAATCTCCATGTTGGTCAGAGACAAGAATTGCTACTTTGTGCTGAAATTCTGGGACGCATGTTGACCCATTTCCATCTGGAAGGCAAAACACTGGAGCGTGGAAAGGTAGCCAGTGTTCCGATAAGAGAAATTAAACACGATAAAAAATTTCACACATGCTTTCAAACTTCTTTTTGTCTTTATTTTATTGCAACAGATAAATAACAGTGTTCATCACGAAGTACAAATAATTGTGTTAAACATGATCGAGGTTCTTATACAGACGGTTTTAAACATCGATTGGACACGTAAGGTAATGGCGAATAACAGTTGCAGAAAAAATATTAAATTCAAATTTTAATATAATGAAAATAATATTTATATAAATAAAAATTAATCTACATCTATTAATATTTGTATTGTTTTAGGGCCAATTGGTAGCTTGTTTAATAGCATTGCTTAGGCTAATGAACGAATATCACTATCACAGCTTATGGGAAAAGTTTGTCGATCCAAAGCAAGTGAAAGAGTTCCTAACAAATGTATTCCAAGTGTTTCGAGAGTTGGTTAAAAAAGACGTTTTCCCAAAGGATTGGATGGTGATGAGGATGGTCACGAACAAGTAAGTTAAGGGACCCAGGTCCTGCCATGCATTCCCAAAATTTATTGCATTATATGCAAATCACCCTGGTCGAAATAA
>JAQGCC010001515.1:0-23239 GCA_034698905.1 Xestoiulus laeticollis | reverse complement strand
TTTCTAAATCTTTAAGTAATCGCTTTGCTTTTGTTTTTTTATTATTTGTTTCGTTTGATTGTATCCATTAATTTTTTTTTTTTTTTTTTTTTTTTTTTTGGGATGTCAAACGTGTGATTTTTCTCAAAAGGTCATCAATCTTCGTCCGTCTTGAGGAATTTTTGGATCCCTATAGAGCGGCCCTGACAATTTATAATCGCCAGGATCGATTGGTGAAACGAGGGTCGTGACCCCTGGGTCCTGCTCTGGAATGGGGAAGAGGTTCTCTGGTTCTCAGAGAGACCTATCGTGTACATTCCGCATGTGGACGAATTTTAATAATGTACAGTCGGATCTCGATATAACGAACGCCAATGAGAGGTATTGCTTTTTTGTTGGTACCAGACGCTCTGTTCGTTATACAGAGAAGATAATGCATTAAAGGTATAAGCATTTTGATTGGGGCCAGTTCGTTATAGCGAGCTACCGTTATATCGAGAGGCTAATACATGAGACGTATATATAATGGTATAAGCATTTTGATCGGGACCTGTTCGTTATACCGAGAGGCTAATAAATACTTGAGCGTTATAGACGTTTTTGTTGTGACAAGCCACTCTGTGAACTCGGTATATCGAGCGGTTCATTATACTTTTACAAGCTTATAATGCATAAGTGGTATAGGCATTTTGGTCGAGATTAGTTCGTTATATCGAACGGTTCGTTATACTGAGGAGCTGACACAGGTCATGAAAGGAATAAGCATTTATTTATTTTTTAAAAGCATTCCCCATTCTCAATTATACCGAGAGGCTAATATGTACGAGAGGTATAGAGTCTATGCAGTTTGGTCTGGAGTAGTTCGTTGTATCGAGCGGTTCGTTTTAGCGAGGGGCTGACACAGATCATAAAAGGTATAATCATCTTGATTGGGAAAAGTTCGTTATATACTGAATGACTAATGAGAGGTATGGGTATTTTTATCCGGACCAACCTCCTGTTCGTTATACCGAGCGGTATATGCATTTTGGTAGGGATCAACCACATGTTCGATCGTTATACCGAGAGCACAGGAAATTCTCAATTTTTTCCTCGTTTGAAATGGCTTCATGGTCGCTTTTTGGTATTTAGAATTAGGCCCTTTACACCATGATCTTCCTCCACCCCCTCCCCTCCTTGCCCTTAAATTTCGCTGGAACGAGGCTCCCCCTATCGGATGTCTCCCCCCCGCCAGGCGTCGCCACAGTCGTCGCCGTTTGGCATTTGGTGTCTCCATATATAACACTTTATATATATATATATATATATATCGATCTGGATAGCCCTCCTCCGAATCCACCCTGCTCCAATGGATCCGTTCCAGCCATGACATTTGGATCCGTGCGTCGGGCGGGGTCGCTTCGATCGCCTCCATAAAGCCCTTTCCTTTTTTTTTATCTCCCCCTTTCCCTATCCACTACTCTTATCCGGTTTGACGTCAGTCTTTTAGTGTGTGTGTGCACGGTGACCGTTTGATGGACTAACTGATGACCATCATGCCCTTTGCCGGAGATGCCATTGGAATCAGCCTCAGGTAAAACGACCATTTTATTCCCCATTATATGTGGTGTTCTGTATGTTTGAAAAACGTGTTCTTCATGGGGCCTACTGTATGTGTTCGCTATGGAACATGCCACGTATTGAACATACGGTTGATATACAGTGTATGTGCCCTTTGGTTTCTGGATGAAAGGACCTACTGTAACAGATGATGGATTCCTGGAAGTGATTCTTGTAAATCCAAATCAACGACTGTTTTTTTTTTTTTTTCCGCTCAATATGGAAGGGGGAGGGTCGTTTCATGCCCGGCGTGACCTCATGCCTGGATGGATGAAGCACCTACCTGTTGGTTGGAATGACATGTTGAGGTTGATCGTGTAGGACTCGTTTCATTCCCGAAATGATTTTTTTAGGCCCTTTAATGTCCATGGCTTTGGGTCTGAAATTATGACGAAAAGACAGTTTTAAGACATTTTTTTAAAGCATCCTAAGATAACTATATTACACTCTTTTAATACTAATGTCTTAAGACAGTTATTTTTGCGAGAAGTGTGGTTTTGGCTTTATTGTTTGTTTGCTAATTTCTGTCAATCCTGGAATGATATCGGACTGAAAAGACGTAAAGACAGTTGACTAAGTATAAGACATTTTTTTTAAATTTCTTAAAGCATCTTAAGACATAAGACTAATACACTTTTTATTAATCGTGTGTTAAGACAATTATTTTTTGGCAAAACATGTGGTTTTGGTTATATGTTTATCTTGGTGAATTTCTGTCAATCCTGGAATGATATGGGACTGAAAAGACGAAAGACAGTTTTAAGACATTTTTTAATTTCTTAAAGCACTCTTAAGACCTAAGACTAGTACACTTTATTAGTAAATATGTCTTAAGACTAATTTTTTTGGCTCCATATACATGCATGTATGTTTGTGTCAATTAACTGTCAGTTTCTGTCAATCCTGGAATGATAATGCCCTGGACCCTGGATTATTTGCTGAATGTACACTTTACTGAGCGTGCTGACACGCCAAAAGTGATCGTGTATAGGGACTAGCAAGGATTTGCAAGAATCTGATTTCATCCTCTATAAATTTGGCGAGGTCACGTATATCATCCTATCATGAATTTGTCCGATTTTGATTTCGTCTAAAGACAAAATATAGCAAACGTGACTGATGTTAATGAAAGTGCTGAATTGGACCATTTTTGTGGCCTCTTGTCATAATTTAGGAGTGTCTAAAGTTGATTTTGTCCCACGATCCTTTTTTTTTTTTTCTGTTGACCGGAAACGGCGTATTTGTCCGGCTTCTTATTCGTTCATCCGCGGAATCCGATTTCGATTTCGTTGCCGGAGAAGCCCTATTTTTAGACGTTAATTCGTCGTCGAAAGTGGGATGGACCTAAAAGAGGGGAGGGGGAGATTGACGTTCTGTCATTAACCCCCCTGATGATGACAACCGAGGCAACCGACAGAATCCATGACCTGGATTCACGCGTTTCCGGTTCAGTGGGACACGCTTTACGTCACCCAAATTAAGCGGCTGAAATGTGGACGAAAATATTTATACTAATAAAAATTTAGCTATATATAGTCCCACTTTCGAAAGCTATACTTAAAGTGACACATTCGTTCGTTATAGCGAGCGTTCGTTATGCGGAGAGGTCTGTTTAGCGGCTTTTTGCCTGCAGCTGGAGAGAGTGTGCGCACTAAAGCTGTTTTTTTGCAGTATTATGAGTACCCCTTAAATAAGCGTTACAATGTTTTAAGATATGAACTTTTTTAACACCAATTCTTAAAATCCTATCCTATAATTACACTAGATCCTCGATTTTATGAACTAATTGGGACCAGGGGTGGTTCATAAAAGCGAAAAGTTCAGATAATCGAGGTTGAATTTTAAAAAAATTGAAAACTAATTTTAAAAAAGTAGGTAACATGAGGTTTAAATATTTCATTCATTACGTCATTTCATTTAATTACGTGTATTTAATTAATTTTCCCATCTTTGAGGCCTGCGCCAGTTAAAAAACGCACCGTGCGTTTAACCGGCGACATGTGCTGATGAGTTCATGAAATAGAATGTTCATATAATAGAGGTTCATAAAATTAAGGTTCTACTACATAATAAAACCCACTTTCTGTCTGTCCGCCAATCGACATTTCGTCGCAGTCGCCATCTAGCGGAACAAAAACGCATTTAACGTATTTTCATCAATCTTGTTTTAATCTTGGGCTGCTATTGGACGAGGTCCGCATTACAAAACAGCGCATGCGTGAGTATGCAGCGCCACGTAGTGGCAAATCTATCTCCTAGTAAAATTGCAACTTACTACCACAAGGGGACGTCGTTATTTTTTACACTTTTGCATGGTGCTTAATTTGGATCATTTATGTTTACAACATACGAATCATTTAGCAATTTTTCGATTAGTGGATGCATGGGACTGGATAAACCGTTCGTTATATCGAGAGCAAACTGTTCATTCCATAATGATTCCTGAAAACAAACACGTACACGTCCAAGCACCTGTACATTTTGGGACATCGCTACGAGGAAGGATGCGCTGATTGATTCGTGGAAATCAAACATGTTTAAATTTTTCGGGAATGAATTCTTCCAGAAATCAAGTGTGTGGATTTGGTTGGCCACCATTTTTCTGTTTATTTCGTCTGCATTTTTTTATTTCTTTGGAAACAAAACGGGAAATGGCGGCCAATCAACACGCTAGATTTCAGGAATTCATTCTCATGCTCCCACTATGTGCGTGCGCATCGAAACCAACGTGTTTGATTTCCAAGAATTCATTCTAGAAGGTTTAGGAATCATTCTGGAAAGAATCCCATTCTTGGAATCTTTCTTCAACATGCAACCTAAGGGTAAAAACATAGTGCTATCAGCGATTAAGGAATCGTTTCATTCTAAAATGATTACTATAAAGGCATACCTGCGATTTGCGATGCACCTGCACATAGTATAGCGGCCGGTGCATCAAAGAATAGTGCATCACATGATTCTAGCATGAATCCGGGACACAAGCGAGTTTGTCTATTCTAGAATCATTCTTGGTTTTAATGAGTTCTGAATGGTATCGAAAACAAGATGTTCGATTGCAATCATTGATTCCAGAATCATCCCAGATTCATTTTAGAATGTAGCGATTTTTCAATCGCTGATAGCACTATAGCACTATGTTTTTACCCTTATATTAACTTTTCGAGCATTAATCTTAGGGGAATTCCCATATGTAGTTTATGTGATATACCAAATTGAATTCATGGTAAATTTTCTTGCTCGAACAACTAGACAATAAGTGTTCAATGGGATGTTCTGAATTTTCAGTCGTGAGGTTGGTTTTGCAGGTCATGGAAAATTGTTTTGTAAAGTGGGGAAAGTCGAGGAATTTTAAAATGTGCTTATTTGGTGTATTGTGTGTGTGTATTGGTGGTTTTGTGTTTAAACCCTCGTTAGCAGTTAGTATTATACGATGCTATTGATTTCTCAAATAGCACAAGGATAACGGCTGCTGCTATGGCGATGGGTCGATTGCTCCAGCAAAGGGAGGAAAGATTTTATATAAAAAAATATATATATTTAATCCAGAGATTGAATAGAGAAAACCGATTTTGTGACATCTAAAAAGCTCACGTGACTTTGAAGAAGGGAGGACACACTAAATTCAAACGTTTTCTATTCAATGGCCTGGATGCATGTCTGAATTTTTTATTAAATATCCACATTTAACAACGATAGATTGTGACCACGTGACAAGTTTATACTTCAGTGTATTTTGTCTGAAAACCATTGTTTTCGTGCTTTTCTACTCTTGAGAATTCTGAAAATGGGAAATTCAAAGTACACTGTAAATTACATGTATATGGAAAGCTTATAACAACTTATAGAGCCTATTTTAGAAACCTCGAAAACTTAGAATTTGGCAGGCCAATTAATTTGAAAAAAAACATGGATAGTCAGTAAGGAAAAACTATTTATTTTGAAAAAAATGAATTAAAAAAAGGCAGCTAGGAGAAAATGATGTTTTGATAAATGCTAGGAAAAAATTGAAATAACCAGGAAAAGTATTTTATAAAAGTCAGGAAGAAGCGATTTGTTTTGAAATAAAAAATAGTCAGGAATAAGTGATTTGTTTTAAAAAAATATACAGTCGAATCCGCTTAATCTGGACACATCGGGAGGAGGCTGCCCAGAATATGCGAAGTTAAAAAAAAATTCATGTATTTGGTGTAAAATAAAGATCGTAGGTACAGTTGTTTATTCTTTTAAAAACGGCTTGAAATGATATATAATGTCATCCAAATTTTAATAACATATCCAAACTATGAAAGTATACATCCAGATTTTAATTCAATAAAAATGATGGTGTGTTTTTACGTACTTAAGGCCCCTCACATTTGAACGTTTTCTTACGTTACGCGTTCTATGCTACGCTACGTTACACTAACGTTACGCCAACACCCTACACATTTCAAAGTTAACTTTTTTCTGACGTAAGCTTGCAGCGCCCCCTATAGAATATAATTTTGCTGCATTCTTGCCCCTTCTATGCTTTTCAGTGCTCGGCGTTTGCTATAAACTACTCTCAGCACTTTATTTTGTATTCACCTTACCTTCCCATTGGTCGGAATAATCTCTCTACCCATTGGTCGGAAAAAAGAACGTCTGCTTTTTATATCTCTCTTCCCATTGGTCGGAATAGAAACTGTTTCTATTCTCTTAAGTTTCCTTACGCAGTGTCGAAGTCGTCTGCTAGTAACGTCAAAATTGCGTAGCGTAAGAAAAACGTTCAAATGTGTAGGGACTTTTAAATCGGTTTACAAAAGGTGTCAATTTTGCTCTGTTGCAAATTCTTTATCGACTTGACGTAATTTGTCACGTAATTCATAATTTTCCAGTGAATTTGAAACGAGCGCTAACAATTTTGCTATTTTTTATCTCTTACCAATGCCGACTGTCCATAATACGCGGATTAGTGGCCAAAATAACCGGACCAAAAACATGCGCGAATGTACTGTCCGGATTTGTTCATGACAATTTGGCACTAATAAATGGCTGCCCAGATTAACCGGATTCGACTGTATAACGAAAATGTGTTTTGATGAAAGTTAGGAGAATGTTATTTGTTTTGAAAAAGGCAGGAAAAGTGATTTGTTTTTAAGTAGTCAAGAAAAAGTAATTTATTAAGATAAAAAGTCAGGAAAATAAAGTGATCCATTTTAGGAAAAGTCAGGACAAAGTGATGTTTTTAAAAAGCCAGCAAAAAGTGATTTGTTCTAAAAAAAAAGATTAGTCAGGGAAAAGTGAATTATTTTAAAATTGTCTGGAGAAAGGGATGGATTGAAAAAAGTGATTTATTTTGAAATACATATAGGCTAGTTAGAAAAGGTGATTTGTTTTTAAAAAAGTCAGGAATAAGTGATTTATTTTGAAATCTTCGCTACTGTATATAGCTACCCTATCTTGAGAGTGGCCAGGTGCCTATTGTCATATTTTTAATATTTCAGTCATCAGAATGGTCACTGAAAATTGTTTCAAAAACCACAAAGCTGAAAGTTGAACGTTTCCTTTCTTCGGAAACCCTCATATAAAATGTTTAGGGATAATTAGAAAATGCCGTAGACCGTATTGTGGCAAACCACGTAAACCTCGGCATCGATCGTATTTAGCTAACCGCTATTTCTGGAATGTGACCGCGGATGGTTTTGCATATCTTGTTTCGGTTCACTCTCTATTTATACTTTTTTTATCATTTCGCAGGTGCTTGTGGTGAAGAAGGGTAATTGGGCCCAGTGTTTGTTTCGTACGTTGTCTCTTAAACCCTTTGTCTTTCTTGCAGGCAGATGCCAGCGTAGAAATGGAACGGCGAGACTTCCATCAGGCGTCTCTGTCATACGTCTTTCGTCTTCAAGAAGTTCAGGAAAGGAAGAAGTTTGAGTTTGTGGAAACGGTGAGCTTTTACTTTTACGTTACGTCTTCTTTCTTACGAGAGTCCTCCTCGTCTTACGTCAATTGTTTTAACTCTATCGCAGCTCTTGGGATATATGTACAGCTGGCTGACATTCTATCACAACGGTCACGAAATAGCCAAAGATTTCCGTCCTTTCATGACCAACTTACAGGAAAAAATTCAGAAGGTATAAGCACTGCAAATGCGCTCGTGTTTTAATGTAATGTTCGATGAAAGTTTACACGCCAGAGCATCGGTTTTTGTTTTTCAGACACGCGAGAATTTTGATGCGGCTCACGAGAAAGCCGAACATCTGATGCATAAGATGCTGGAACGCAAAACGGTAAGCCCACCGAAGATTCTGGATTCTTCTTATTCTCAAATTTACCCATTTCTAAAACTCGAAATTTAATATTCCTCCTAAAATACCATCAATACTCGATTAAACCCCAAATGTCTCACTATCGTAATTGCTTAGGAACCCTCGGGTGTTAGGGAAATTTCCTAGGTGCTCGCGGCTCACATTTTCCGATAGCTTTGCGCAGGGTATAGGGGATTCCCCTTATTATTGAAATATCAGACAAATAAAATACAGGTACCGTAAATGGATGTCAAAAAATGTTTTTTTAAAAAATTGTGATAAACTAGAAAATTTTCTCTGAAATTTCCATGAAATCAAACGTACGAATTACTTGTGATTATACTAATGGTGCAATTAATATAAAATGATGAAATCTAGACAAAATTACGAAAAAATTCTCTCTGAAATTTCAAATTTTCATGAAATTTTCATTCTAATATGCTTGCATTCGAACATACACATTTCGATGGGGTACACTCGTATTCTCAATTTTTCCCCTATCTGAAACTTGAAATTTTCTTGAAATTGAGTCTTAAAATCTTCTTTTAGATTTTGTTAATTCTAAGATAATCGGTATTCAAGTATCCCAGCCGTCCTATATTTTTGATGTCGTCCTATATTGTCCTATATTTCCTATATTTTCATTAACTTTTGTACAGGATTGTAATAACCAAGGTTACAAATAAGTTCTGATCGTCCTAAAAAGCCCTAAAAAGTCTTAAATATTCATAAAGTCCTAAATACCCTTTGAATAATTGCGTAATTATTGTAAAAAATATGTTTCAAAAGTTGAAGTTACATGTACCCCAGTTATTATGACTGCTATATTCTTTGCAAAAAACAATGCGCTAAAAACACAGTAAATTTTGTCCTTATTTTGGTATAAATACGAATTAAAAATAAAATTCTATAGTATACATTTAAAAAGTCACTTAACTTTTATAAAGTCTTAAAATTTAATCTAAAAAAGTCCTAAAATGTCCAAAATATTGAATATGAAAAAATGTTTGCCATCCTGTGCTGTAATTCCTATATTTTTAAAGAAAATGTCCTATAATTCCTATATTTTTATCCCTAAAAGTGGCTGGAATACCTGGGTATTTCATAAATATGAATGCCACATCAGGAAAAACTAGAAAATTTTCTTGGAAATGTCGAAAGAATTCTAAGATTCAATATTGTGATTGTTGCCATCGTTGTTAATAATTTAAAATAATGATATCGAGACCGTAAATAATGACTAATTAGCATTAAAAGATCTGTGAAATTTCAATCGTACAAGTCGTGATTCTGTCAACGTGCTAGCGATGAAGAAAATCCTTCGGAGACCGTTAAGATCCCGGCGCTAAATAATTGATCGCCGGTTTTGGTCGTTGCCGCACCTAATCATATTTTACGTGGCGGCGAGCAATATTTAGCTTTTTTTTGCGATGCTTCGCTTCGTTTATGAACCCCCGAATGGCAATTACCGTTCGTATGAAATTGGACTCGTATTTAAGCTTTTTCTCGATACTTGTCTAGAAACCGTCAGATGTTGGATGCATTAATAAGATGTACGCCAGGCAAGGGTACTTGTTTCTTTTGGAGAAAAGTGAGTGTCTCTCTTCTGCTCGTTGATGATGCTCGAGATGGCTGCTAAATGTAATTTTTAAATATTTGTAGAAGCCCTTGGAACCACTTGGACCAAACATTACTGCCATTACATAAAGGACGATCGTACTTTTTCAATGATGCCTTATTCGCAGACTGTTGGAAAACTGGCAAGTTGTCGTTTAAGAATTTGAAATGAAGGTTTCGGAGTTAATAAATAGTGGTTTACTGACCTAGCGTCGCTTTCAGAAGTGATTTTTAAATGCATAAATTGCGATTGAACATTTTGAATTCCCTCGTCTACGTTTAAAAAATTTAAATTGTGTGAATTTTTAGGATTTTTCTGGAAATCGGGCATTTGTATATTTGCTTTAATCGAATGAATAATAATTTATAAATTAAAATGAAATGTTCTATCAACATTTTTAATTAACAAAATAAATTTTAGAAATGCATTATTTATAACAAAAGTTTTTACTCGAAATGTTTCGCATATATTGTTTTCATAAAAATTAGCTAAAGTTATCTAAAATTGAAGTATGTTTATATAAAGTTAGCTAAAGTGGAAATGTTTTCTTAAAAAGTTAACTAAAGTTCAAACATGTTCATAATAAGTTGACTGAAGTTGAAACATGTTCTTAATAAGTTAACTAAAGTTATAAAGTCGAAACATGTTCTTAATAAGTTAACTAAAGTTATAAAGTTGAAACATGTTCTTAATAAGTTAGCTGATGTTTAAACATTTTCTTAATAAGTTAACTAAAGTTGAAACATTTTCATAATTAGTTAACTAAAGTTGAAACATGTTCTTAATAAGTTAACTAAAGTTGAAACATGTAAAACTTGTTAAAACAATAAGTTAGCTGAAGTATAAACATTTTCTTAATAAGTTAACTAAAGTTGAAACATGTTCATAAAAAGTTAATTTAAGCTGAAACGCTTTCATGGAAAATTGGATAAAGTTGAAATGCTTTCAGAAAAATAAGTTTAAGTTGAAATATTGAAACTTTGGGCTAAAGTTAACTTACTAAAGTTTAATTATTTGAACTCGTGCAGACAAATCCGGAAACCATAAAATTAAAATCCTGCATACGGAGGCCGTCCGAGTCCATCGAGAAACGATTTTGCTTCGACATCACCAGCGAAGACAGGTGAATCTTCTTACGTTTACACCTCCTATTTATCGAGCCGAGCGCTAAATTTTGTGTTTTACAGACCGGGTATTATTTATACGCTGCAAGCGCTATCGGAGGAAGACCGTCAGCTGTGGATGAATGCGATGGACGGCAAGGAACCGGTAAGAAAAAAGAGTCAGTTCTACCACTCTGCTTTCGCGGAAACCAGTCGGCGTAACCTATAAATTGGCGTTGATCCATTTTCAGACTTACTGTCAACCCGGCGGAAGGTCCCCTAAGGCGGAAGAGGGCCATTTGGACGAGGTCGGATTCACCTTTGTCAAAAAGTGTATAACGGCATTGGAAGACAGAGGTGAGCTACTCGTTTTATTCATTCTGAAGCGGAAACCAAAGAAACTAATTTAATTTCATTGCGGACAGGTCTAGAAGAACAAGGCCTTTACAGGTTAGTGGGAGTATCGTCGAAGGTCGGCAAACTCCTACAAATGGGATTGGGTGAGCAGCCGCTTTCCTTTTTATATTCTCAACGAGTATAGATGTGGAAATCCATAGTGACAGACTCCGTTTCGCATATTTTAAGATAAAAGAAAACTGGAAAAGCTCAATCTCGAGGATGGGGTCGAGTGGGAATGTAAAACCATCACGAGCGCGCTGAAGACGTATTTCAGGATGCTTCCCGAACCCCTCATGACATTTAGGATGCACAGTGCCTTCATTTCTGCAGCCAGTAAGATTTCTTACACTCGTTCTTGATAATTGATATCGCGTGGTTTAATCGACTCTGATCTCAGTCGGCTCTCGATATAACGAATGCCAAAGGGATGAGACATTCGTTTTTTATACAGCCAACTGTGTTTTTACACAATTTGTTCGCGCCTAGGCTACTTTCATTACTTTTTATAACACCTAGCAGTTTTTAGCGAATGAATTGCAATCAGTACTTCTGCATTCGGTACTTATATCGAACACCAGAAATACAATTTTTGCCAAATGCTGGAGAGAGTCCATGCACTAAAACTGCTTTTGCAGTATTTTGAGTACCCCTTAAATAAGCGTGAGAAGGTTTTTTAAAAGCAATGAAAATAGGAATCTTAAGACTCAACGGGATGTTTTTTGTCTCTGACCTACGACATCGAATTGCCATTCGTTTAGTATTGTGGGACCTCTCGTTATATCGAGCAGTTTGTTATAAGGAATGTTCGTTTTACCAAGAGGTTAACACGTGAGAAGTATAGCCATTTTGGCTGTTCGTTGTATCGCGAGCTGACTGTAACCAAGAGAAATAACATAAATCGAAGGATTACTTAAAATTCTATCAGTTTTGCATTTGGGATAGTTATAATAAGTTCATCGAGGTAAGATTTTGCCTAATAACCTATTCGGGTTTATTACTCGCAGAACAAGAGTGTCCCGAATCGAGGATAAATGACGCGCACGCTTTGGTGCACCACCTTCCCGCCGAAAACATCCGAATGCTGAAGATTTTAATACAACATCTTTGCAAGTGAGTGATGTTAAATGTACAAGTAAAATAGTTTTAGCCCGAAATTAGAGTTTGGGTTAATTGCGTTCGAACATTGTTTTTTTTTTTTTCCGTTGCAGCGTCGCCGCAAAATCTCACAAGAATTTGATGACGGTTTCAAACTTGGGAGTTTGTTTCGGTCCGACGCTTTTGAAGCCGGAGGAGGAGAGCGTGACGGCAATTATGGAAATCAAGTTCGGCAACATCGTCGTCGAAATACTCATTGATAATTTTAATCAGGTGAGCACTCCCGTTTTTAATATCTACAAAAGTGTGTTTTTGCGACAAATAAACATCATTCCCATTGATTTAAATAACGATGCGCTATTCTGATGAGCTTAATTTATATTTTTTTTAACATTTTTCAACAGATTTTCAACGAAATTCCCAAGTGTAACGATGTGATTCGAAGGTTACTGCCACCGGTTCCGCCGCCTTCATCCGCGCTGTCGGCTCGAGCGCCTCACGCCATTGCCGCATCGCACGCTGCATGTTTTCTGAATGCCGGATTGGGCGCGGTAAGACCATTTTAAACACGCCACTGGTTTACAGAACTGTTAGGAATGCACTTAGTTTGCTGATACGCTTACGTTTTTTCAGGTTGTTTCGTATGACGACTCTATGCTCGGAGGAATGGGAGTCAAAAGCAGTTCTTCTCCTGGCTTGACCATGTTTTCCCCCGTCAGCAACGGTCCCCCGAATCCGCAACCACGGACCGTGCCGCTAACAGTTTACAATCCTTTAGGTATGCTTTTGCACACATCGGCTTATGTTTCAAACGGGTTTATCGGGTTTCTAACTATTTTTTTTGTCACGCGCAGTGCCGACTAATTCGATCGGGAATAACGTTAACGGCGGCTCCAACAGCAGCAGCAGTTTGGAGTCCGTCAATTCCAAATCCTCTCGCGAGCTTAATCATCACCCAGCTCAGGGACGCTTTCACCATCCACCGGAACGACCCTCGCATCCTCCGGAAAAAATCAATTCCAGGAGTAGAGGACCGGATATTAGGTAGGTCACCAAAAATCTTTCGTTGCATGGGCGATGGACCGAACCAACATTTTAGAAGCAAAATTCGGTGCAATCTTGCCAATTTTTATACATTATAATTAAATACATTCGGCTCTCGATATAACGAACAGTGGCTGGACCCGAACGAAATGCCTATACCTCTCGTGTATTAGCCTCTCGGTATAATGAACGTTTTGTATAACGAATCGTTTGATTGGTTCCATATCACAAAACTAAATGACTGTTTATAACGGGAGCGAAAAAAATGTGTAAAAATAGATCTCTTGGTATAACGAACGAATGTCACATTCCCTCGGTGTTCATTATTTTGAGAGTCGACTCGTAGGTTTTCGAATTTTTTGTACGAATGCCGCATGAAAATGTCTCGTTTATTTGCATCGTGATTGACGTTGTAAAACTGAAAGTTTTCTTAACGATTTAATTTCTAAATTCTAACACTCGTCTAAATTTTGCACGGTTAAATTGAAATTAGCATAGAAAAGATATGACTTAATTGCTCTTATATCATTTAGATATGGGAGCATAGGGCGTCATTTAAGCAAAGGGACCAGCAACAATGCGCTGTAAGTTCACAAACATTTTTTTACGAAAAAGTGGCTTTGAAATAAAAGTCAGTAAAATTAATTTTTCCTATCCGTTAATTTAACTTGAACTTTCCGTGAATTAAATCTTTTTCAAAAAGCATTCGAATGTAGTTACTGGTTTGATTTCAAAATAATTTTAACGAGGCCTTAATTTTATCCGTTTCATTTCTCTGATTTAGGTTGCAACAGTCAACGGATTCCATAACGAGCATATCTTCATTGGCATCGCCGAATTCTGGAAGGTGAGTTTACGAGTTTTTCATTTTTGGATGTTATAACATTCTGCGTACGAGTATTTCTACGCTCGCTTTAAAAATCATGACAATAAAGAGTTCGATCAAGTTCGATTTTAAAGTTTGCTATTTAATACGACTCATTAAAATTGTTTTGTCTTGATGCAGGCAAGTGCGAACCCTTTATCACTGTGTCGGGGAAAACCAATCTGAGCTTTCTTTCGAGCCAAATGAGATTATTAGCAACGGTAAGTTAAAAAAACTCTAAAGTAAAATGTTTGTAAAAGTGAGTTGCGCTAATAATCGTAAGATTTATAACCTGAAATTACGTTCTTCTATCATTTATGTAGTGTTTAAAACTGTGATATTTTTACGATGATTTCATCAAATTTTCGTATCATATTTTTTTAATATATAAGAAATCTTGATTTTTTTTTAAAAAAAAATGAAAATAACACTTGTTTTTAGGAAATTTTTCATCAAATTTTCTTTTATTAAAACTAAAATTCTTTGCATTTTATGAAGGAAAACTTTCCTTGTGTAAAAGAAAGATTGCTCATATTAAATAACACTTGTTCTTAGAAGAAAAAAATCATTATATTTTCGTATTTTCTTAAAAAACGAGATTTGCATTTTGCAAAGGTTTACGTTTTTTGATAACACTTTAAAAGAAAACTGCCTCTTTTAAATAAACTCTTGTTTTTTAGGCAATTGAGTTGTAAGATTTGGCTTTTGTGTTGAAAAACAATCACAATAAGCCAAACACTCTTGCTTCTACACTAGCAAAAGTTTTCTCTTATTAATAAACTTTTTTTTTCTTCTAATGTTCGCGTATTTGCAGTTCGACCTTCGAGGGAACCTGGATGGCTCGAAGGCAACCTGAAGGGAATTTCGGGTTTGATTCCCGAAAACTACATCGAATATCTGCCTTAATCCGCAGGGCAGTCGACCATTTGTAAAAAAAAAGTCAGTTTAGCGTGCCGTGAAGATTTGTATCGGCTGTTTGTACGGAAATTAGGACTGCCGATATGCGACGTTCGTCCAAAAGGAAGTCCAGAGACAATAGAACGAAGGTATTTTTGTAAATACGGTTTGTAAGATATTTTTCGTGTGTTTTACGTGTCGTGCGTGTGCTAAGTGCATATTTCCCGAGCTATGCAAAACACGGCACCGCACTTTGTTTCTAGATGCTAAATACTTGGCCCTATTTTGTAACCCGTTATTCGTCAGATCGTTCCAATTGCCTTTTTAGCCCTGCCCACTGCCAATTCCAACGAATCTACATCATTTATTGCTCGGCTACTTCCATCTCGCTAATCTCGAGTTTTAGCAAAATTTTAGGGATTTTTTTAATCGAAGTGCATGCTCTATTTTCAAACATTATTTCAAAATGTTGTAGAAACTCTCCTTTTTTGTTACGCGTTGCCAAATTAAAAATGGCAGAACCTACTTTTGAAGGGAATCTTCTTGCAATTAAATGCATTAAATGCATTAAATGCAGAGTGGTTTTAAGTGGTTTTTTATCCAACTTTTAAACTTATGGGCTTATTTTTGGAGTAAAGTTAATTCTTTTGGTGTTTTCTGAGCATTTTCATATGAATTTTTCAAAAAAATTGATCATTTTTATAAGAATTTTGGAAAATAAATACTCGGAGAATTTTTTTCTATTGTTTTCTGGGGTTTTTATTTGTGAGAAAAACCAGTGGTCAACCAAAACGCCTGAGACATACCCAAGGGTCAACCAAAATGAAACAAACCAAGGGAAAAAAATTCTCCGGGTATTTATATATCATATCGCATTCGGTGAGGTTTATATCTGAAAATACAAACCTCAGCAGGAATTTACACTCGTCAAGAACTTTTCCCTCAGTTTTTTCTGAATTTTTATAAAAGAAGATCCATTCGAAGTCTTAGGCCAGAATTCATAGTCGTATAAGTAGTACTTATTTGTATACTTTTAACACACAAGTAGTGCTTATTCGACGACTATGAATTCCGGCCTTACATTTTCTAAAATTGCATTCAGAATCGTTGGAGTATTGTGTATGCTGGAAATTTCATGCAAATGTATTCAAAGTACTGGAATGTCATTAAAAAGCTGGATGTGTCCCTCTCCCTTGTCCAGATGGAAGAAGCCTATGCAAAAGACAGTTTATTGGAAGCTTGTCCAAGAAGCCGTTGTGGCATACGTTAAGCCGCAGACAAAATCAGGGATTATTGTGCGTGGTTCTGTACGTTCGCTATGTTATCCCATCCACGTAGATTAATGCCAGAGAATGTTGATCTGGCTCTTTCCGTATCGTACTTCTGTCGGATCAGCCTCGACTTTTTGTCGTGGACCAAAAAGTTCCCTTCCAAGCGCAAAAACCTCGCTTGTACATAGGTGCACTAGCGTATAGGGCTTGATGTTCTTTTTGCTGAAACTAATGGTCCAATTCACTTCTTGAATTTTTTTAATTCCCTAATCAGGGGCAGATTCAGGGATCTTGGACCCTTTTATCCACAAAGCACTATGAACAATTTGAAAAATAAAATTCCCTGTCCATACACTATTTTTTAAATACATTGTTAACAATTTTTGTTATTATTTTACTTTAAAATAATCATTTATGGCCTATGTGCCTTCCACATGTTTACGAGCATTACAATTTATAGAAAATTACTAAAAATTAAACGCTTATGACACAAGTTTTTAAAAAATGTTGCCATGTTTTAAATTGTTAAAATTTGGAGAAAAGTTCTACAAAGTATTGTAGTGAAATAGAATTGTATTCTATTTCATGGCAAAAATTATTAGAATTTTTGCAAAACATTACTAAATATTCAACTTTTTTGGCAGAATTACAAAAAACTAGCCAAGAATGTGTCAATAATGATTCATATTTCCAGAAAATTACTTACAATTCAACGTTTATTTAACGAATTTATAAATCTGTAGTCTGCAACATTTATTAGCATTTTTTGAGTAAAATAAAATGGACTACCTAACAACATGGCAAAAATGATTTAAATTTGTAGAAAAACACTAAAAATTCAAAGTTTATTAACGAATTATTTTAAAGTAACATTCCATAAATTATTAATATTTATCAGAAAATGACTAAATATTCAATGTTTCTGGAATTCTGGTACATTTTGCCTGAAAATATGCAACGAGTTTCTTGTTCTCCGTTATCGATGACAATAAAATGCTGGTGCAATTTTGCCCCAATTTTTACAAGCTTGTAATTCAATCTTGTAGAAGAATGGCAAAATATTTCCTAAAAAAATCCCTGTATCCGCCTCTAACTATAAATTCCAATAACTTTTAATTTTTAACATCCCTTTTATAGTGTAGGCTACACCTTTGATTTGACCATAACTGACGAGCTTGACTGCTGTATATATATATAAGGCTATTCCATTTTATATTGTAAATATAATTCGTCGAAATTGGCCTTGGTTTATGTATCCAATGCCAAAAAAATCTCCATTTTTTGGTGTATATTTTATCGTAAGCAGTCGTTTTTTCGCGAAATGTTTCCATGTTTGTACATTTAGGATATAACATATTGTTAGTTGATATGTGTGACGTCGTCTGTCACGAGAATTTTTGATAAAAACTGCATCTTAGGGCTCTTCAATTTGTGAAAAATTATTCATTTTGAAAAAACCACCATTTATGGTGCACGTGCACATGCATTAAAAAATTTGACAACTTTTTAGGGTGAAAGACCCTGGATTGTCAGAAATGGGATTTTCCCCTTTCAAAACGTGTTTTTTTTATAATTTCTCCAACATGGTTTATATGCAAAATTGAAGAGAACATCCTTAAGCGCCAGTTGTTCAAACTTATTTAATGTTTATCGTTTAATGTACTTTAACACGCCATTTTACTATTTAGTTTCATGTTGACTAAATTAATTCGTTATTTTTAAGTTTATAACTGCATGATTTCATGTCATTTGGTTTAAAATTTGGACAACGAAATTGCTTAATGTATAACGGGAGAAATTTGGATACTAACCTCATCCCATATTTTTGGTTAATTACGAAAATATTGAAAATAGTGTCTAAGTTTTAGTCATTTTTGTAAAAAAAAATCCGCCATTTTGGAAGGCATTCCACTAGTTCTAATCGAACGAATGGCTTCCGCTTCCTCTTAAAATGGAACTGTGACATCATAGCTATTTCCGCTTCCTGTTAAAAATGGAATGTGTTCGATTTTAAAAATGGCTGCCATAACGAAGGGTATTTTTCAACATAAAAGAGGTAAAAAAATTATTTTTGAACTAATGAATGTTTAAAAAAGCTTTCCCAGAAACTTGACAGAAACATGTTCAATGTTTTAAATGTGAAATCATTTCCAAATTATATTAAAATTAACAACAAAGTCATTAGACGTATTATTCGCCATTTTGGAATGTAACATTTATTAAAATTTAACATGTTGTTGTTTCTGGATAAGTCTTAGATTTTTGTTCACAGTTTATAATTCTTTCGGTAAATCAGTGCTATAAGTTTTATCCAACGACTTATTTTAAAATAATATTATTGTTCCTTAAAGATCCATCTTTTGGACCTTTTTATATGCGGATCGAATTGTTTTAATATTATCATTGTTACTATATTATTATTAATAATATTGGATTTTTAAACTGTGAACTTTATACAAATTTATCTTCTCGACTTATTTGGTTATCCATTTAAACATTTTAACGAATTCAATTTTTATTTGCTATATGACCAAGTGACATGCAGGTTAAAACATGTAAAAACCTTTCAGTGTTTAGTCATGTGTGCATAGACTAACACGTGTTTTGAGTATGAATGGATCAATTTTGAAAGTTTAACCCTAAAACCTTAAAGCTAAAATATTTTTTTCCATACTTGATTTACATTTAAGTCATTTTACGGTATTATTTTAAACGTAGAAAAATTTGGTATTTGCAATGGAAATGTACAATGTTTGTGAAAAAAATTGTATTTCAACATTTTAAAAAGAAGCACTGATTCTTCAAATTTATTGAACAATAATTGTGTTTTCTTAAATACTACGCATAATACTGTCATTATTTTGTTCTTATATTGACAAACCAAAGGCAATTTAGTTTGTTGTTATTTTATTTAAATTTTATCGTTTCAAATCAACCTCAGACAAAATGCAAAAAAGTGAAGTCCAAATAATCGATTTTCGTATATTATATGAAATTAAGAAAATACATGATGAAGAAAATGTAAATATAAAAATACTAATTGACATCATTTTTTTCACAATTGTTGCTGAAATGTTTTAACATTGCAAGTACTGACTTTTAGCTCTCCGTTAATTCATGCTTTGGACAAAAATTATTTTATTATTTTTTTTTTTTTTTTTGATAAAGTAAATGAAATATGTTTGGACCCTTTCATTGTTACATTCTCAGATATAAAGCAGCAAAAATAACTTAGAATTACAGTAAGGTAATACATGTATTCCTGCTAGAATTTAAAAAAGTGTAATTATGAGTTGTTAAATGTACTTAAAACCTAATTGTTTTAATTTAACTCGATTATTTAACTGAAATAATCCAAGTGACTTCCATGTAATAGTATTTTTGAAGCAGATTCTGACTAATTATAATTTTCAACTTTTTTAAAAGATATATGACAATTCATTCCAGTTTAAAAAACTGAATTCAAGTTAATTAAAAAAAGGACACTTTATAACCTAATTATAGTAAGGTTATAACCTCTACATTTTAACATTCCATTTACGAGTAATAATTTACTGATTTTTATTAATTTTATGATAAGTGTTTCTGTATTAAATATTTTAATCCCAAACTAACAACGAGACAATTTTTAAATAAACGTTTTGAACATATTATATTAATATGTTCGCCAAATGCAGGCTTAAAACGATAAGCTTTTAATTGTTCCTATAAATTTCAATTATTTTACCAATTAACAAGTTATGAGTTTTTGTGTTGTACATAAGTTAAAATGACATTTATCTCAGAGTCTGTTTTCCTGTCTTTAATTGGTTGTGATTAAAAATGTTGTCCTTCAGTTATTCAAACACTTTGCTTCGCTTTATTGTGATTCAGTTTAAAGTTTTGTACAAGTTTTCCAGGTTGAACTACATGTATTTGTGCATGCCCTTCTTCAGGGTTTCTCCCACACCTGAAAAATCTAGAATTGTCACGGAAAAGTGATTTATTTTTGAAAAATTCAGGTAAATTCAACTTATAAATTACATTTGATTTCTGCACGTGGCTATGGTTAGTTATTACAATATAGTCAAGACATGACACAGATTATGGGAAATTCCCCTTTCAATTCAATAGCATTATATATAAAATCGTCATGTTTTTACACGTTTTTTAACCAAAAAAGATTTGTTTAGATTTTGCAAAGGCGTTTGACATAATAGCTTATAATAGCTGGACATAATATATTTTGTATCATTTATCAAGTGTGTTTTAGTATCAAAAGAGAATGCTTGTATTAACTATTTTTAAATTGCAGTTTTTCAAAGATTTTTTAAGCAAATTTTATTTAATTGAACATTTGTAGGCTATGACTTTCTTGGGTTTTTGAGATTATTTGTATTAATTAAACAATAATAATCAATTGTTATACATGTATAACCAATCATAACTTAACTTTATTCTAGTTAACTTAACTTTCCATTATTTTACTTTACTTTTAATTAGCATAATTTCAATTTTTAAAGAACAGTTGAATAAACACTGGCAAAATTGCTTACTTTTTTGAAACTACATAATATTTTTATTATAACTTAATCTTAACATGTTGGAATTTTAACATAATAAATTGACGATTTTTTGTATTCACTTTTAAGGACATTATTATCAACTGATCAACATATTATTAAAACTAATCAGGTTATTGTTTTTAATATTAAGATTGAAAAAAGGAGAAAGGTTTCCCCCATCACATTCATTATCTTTAACACTATATTTGTGTCACTTAACATTCGTAACTCTCTTGGTCCTTATAGTTTATTTATATGTATTAAACTATAATAACGAATTATTATAACCATTCATAACTTACCATTATTTCACTTAACATTAATTTGTATGTTTAATGAACAGTTTTATAAAAAATACTTGCAAAATATCACCTAGGCCTACATTACATGATTTTCCCTTCATGAAACATTGTCCTTTATTATATTTTTAGCTTAATATTGCACATTTAACCTTTTAAAACTATTTTTAACATAATAACAAAATGGCGATTTTTGTAACACATTCAAACGATTTCTCTTAAATACGTACGCAATAGAATATTTCTTTCATGTTTCATCTATTTTGTCTAAAAACTGTTAAAACCTAGGGCTTTCCCAACATTAAGGCACCATATATGTCCAGTGACGTCATTGACATTGGGCGCCATTTTGAAACGCAATTTGGAACGTCCGCCATTTTGAAAGCTTCATATCCATGAGAAGTTTGATGGAGAAAGGATGTAAATATTTGCCCGTTTTGTGGCGATATTTTCACCAGATCGCTTCTTAAACCGTAAGTAGTTGCTGCTAAGCACTTTTATAACATGTTTTAACGTTCTGACAGTTGATAAAACGTTGAATTTATCGTAAAAACGCACTCGTTCTGCATTCAGAGCCCATGACCTATTTCTGTGCCTTATTAATTATGCTCCATGCGTCATACTCAGCCGGTGCTTTAGTTCTGTATACATGCATGTGTATATTCAATCCTGCTTTTAAAACGATAAAGCGAAGGTCGGTCTTTGTTTCACAGAGCTTTAATTCTCACGTTTTCGTTGAGAAATCAGCTTTTTATAAGCCGATACATGTCAGCTTGTCAGGAAATAGAACTACATATTAGCGGGTTTTCCAACTTGATTTTACGAGTATTTATATCGGAAAAAGTATTTTCGTAATGACATGCTGTCAAAATTAAACATAATAACGTTTTATTACACCCATTACGAAAAAACCGTACTAAAATTGCCATGCTATGCTAAAACAACGTTCTAAAAGCATTGCATGGCCCAAGGCCCCAATGTACGGCGGTCCATCGTGATTTCGTTTTGCACCTGCGTCTTACCGATCTTAATGCTAGGCTAGAGTAGCGCGCGGACAGCACTGTCAAAATAGCGTGTTAGGCCTAAAATTCAGCTAAGGTCTTGCTTTTATCCACGTTTAGTTATCTTCATTTTTTATTTCCTCTTTCTCGAGTCCTAGCTGAATCGAAGCGCTGAATTGTATTTAACGAAATTGGCAGACATTATTTCACTATTTACAAAATTCAGCTTATAATGTCTATTTTTGCGTGGCTGAAATTTAGAATTTAAAAATACTATATAATTTATACTACATTGTATATTCTAGTCAAGCGTCATTGAAGTGCAATTACGTCACGTGTTCAGTGGTTTTATCGTAACGGCGCTTCATTACAATAGAGAGATAAAGCTGCCCGAGCCATTACGATACGTTTACGATTAATGTCATCTAACAACCGCAAACACGCATGCGTGGGTGCCAAAATACAGTTTATGACGCGTAATCGTAAACGTATCGTAACGCGATCGTGCAGCTTTATCTGCTAATACCATCAATAGTTATTAATCATCGTGATTTGGCGATGTCACGCTATTCATCCTCTAGGTGCATATTTATCGTTCATATAAGAATTTTAATAATCCGAGCTTTATTTCGTCTAAGGCAAGGTAGATACTGAGACCACTGACCAGGGTGAATTAATACACTATTGGATATGTATATGAAGATTCCAATTCATATCTGCATGTATAAATATATATACTCGGAAATATACATGCAAGATCATACATGGACATTGCAGAAATTGTAAACAATTAATGGGCATGTCCATGTATGATCTTGTATGTATATTTCTGGGTATATACATGTATATTTTCTTCCATATAATTCATGACATAAATCTATAGCTCATAACATATCCATGGTAACTTTAATCAAATTTGTGATAGATTTTGGATTTTTTGTCCAAATACAATTCGCTATTGATATAAAAGAACACCAAGGGGATGATGAGACATTCGTTCATATATATGAAGAGGTCGTTTTTTACACATTTTTTTCGCTCCTGGACGACTTTTGTGGCTTTTACTGAGAGGTACATTGTATATATGTTATTGTCAGGACCAGCTACTCATGGGCGCCCGCAGGAGGGGGCAAGGGGGGGCACTTGCTCCCATCCTGGATTGATGGCTCCCGGCTTACCTTAACACACCCCCCATCCCTTTGTAAAGCCTAAAAATATTTTGCCCTCCCCTAGAAAATTTTCTGCGATTTGCTTTC
>JAQGCC010001514.1:0-23242 GCA_034698905.1 Xestoiulus laeticollis | reverse complement strand
ACTGTTCGCACGATGGAGTTTGCAATCGTGACAGAAAAGTCGCGGCTTTATTGGCTCCGTGAGAACGGGGCTTAAATCACTTCTGTTTGCATTGATTTCCAGGTGATATAATCGTGCCTCGTCACGTGTTTACCACGTGGCATAACAATGCCTGGCTGGCTGACAATTTACACAGAACAATTAACAAATTTTAGGAGATATTGACGAACGTAGGCATTCAATTAACTATCAATGTGCAATGTCAACTTTTAACTTCTTTGAATATAACTTATCAATTTTTCTTTATCTGGAGATAAATATGGTAACTAGGTTATGGTATTCTTTGAGCGTGTTCAAACATGGTTCATGGTTCAAACAAACAGGTTGCGCCATTACAACAAACCATGTAAAATATGCGATCATTTTTCCCTGAAACGCCTCTAATTACATCCTCTTAATATTCAGTAGTGATTATATTTCACTTACCTAATAGTATTTATCCGCAATCGAGATTCTTCTTTACTCTTATAATGAAATAGTTTTGAAGAAAACACACCAGTATTTCATCCAAACTACCATCTTGCCTACTGCCTTCATCATTTGGTCACAGTGGTTGACGGGGAACTTGACGCCTTTCCAACGAAGGGCTCCAAATGAACCAATCAGATTTAATGCGCATCTCGTCCATATTCTTGTTTATAGAGCGCTCGTACCACCAGCGCTAAATGTTAAGCAGGTATGCACAATACAGGGTGTCTCAATCCATTTCAAATTAGATTATAGTATTAAAACACCGGGACACCCTTATATTTTTAAAAAGGGAAATAAACTTGATGAAAAATTTAAAAATTCTAGTAAAAAAAAATCAAACGTCGGTTTCTCATGCCTACTTATCCATTTTTAGAAATAAACGGGGACATTTTTTTTAAAGCTACTTTTTTTTGCAAATGCAGGCCGATATGGGAATTGCAAGATTGGCTGAAATTATTTTTTTTAAACTACAAAACCTCTAAGTAGCGTCCCTCTATAATGCGCACTACCTGAAAATAGCGACCCTTCACATTCGCATGGATAAACTTTACAGAACCAGTTGAACCTGCAAATAGCACTCCCTCAATGTAGCGCACGCTTATGTTCGAATTATGGTTCGGTCCTAGTAATGTGCGCTATTCACAGGTTTCACTGTATATTTAAATTTGATAATTCTTTGAACTATGATATTAAATAAACTTTCTTTGCAACTTTCTTTGGCTAGTTAACCTTTTTTAAGCTATGTATAGGTGTGCAAAAAACATTGAATTGGCAAGAAAAATTGTACCAGAATTGTTTTAATATAAAATACAGAAAATATTCTTTTAAAAATATGATAAAAACTTTCTAATATTTAGTGCTTACCTGGAATCCACAACTTTCCAGAACAAGATGTCAACAATCAAATAACTATGAAGAACAGTCAACTTATTCTTTATTGCCATCTTGTAACGTCTCAACTCCCCTATTCAGCACTTCTCTTTTATAACTCTCCTGAGCTGCATTAGCCATATTTACAAAAGGCTAAAATGTTTAAAGGAAACTTAAATAAAACCAATTCCTTAAAAAATCAAAACTCTCAGTTACTATAAATAATTATCAATGACCTGTTTTTCGGCATCTGACATCAACTTCCAAATTTCCAAAGCGCAAACAAATGGACTCTGAAAACAGAATTTGTTAAAAGCTGTTGATACATGTTACGAGTTATTTGTGTGAGTTATACCTGGCCAGCCTTGCCCGGAATGGAGTTCATTTGAGATAAGAAAAAAGTAAAGGAATTGCCCGGTTTTTTTCGTATTCCTGGAAAATGCAGCTCCTGTTTAAAAAAAATTGTGTACACATAAGTTTATATATTTATTGAAAACAGTTTTAGACTTGCAATGACTATAGGTCTCACGCAGTAATAGGGGGGAGGGGAATGAAATGACGGTCATTGCATATTTTTAGAGGATCCATTCTGGTATTTGCAATCTGGAAAACCACCGAATCTACAGCCAGGTGGCATTACCTCTAAGTCACCCTTAGCTTAGAAGACTAATCCTACTGAAATCACCTTTCTTTTAGTTTGTTTTTTTGAACGTCCATATTCTTCTTTCTGTCCATTAGTCAACTCTTGCCAGTTTTGCCACCACTTTTCATTCAACACTTTAAATTCGGCCAGATCGCTTGCAGCTCTTTCCATATATGGCTGAAATCGAAAAAAACCCATATATAAACAGATCGATGTACCTAGGCGATGTGAGATCAAGCTACAATAAATTGAGTACAACGAATCTCAAATATGTATTCATATACAAACTACCTGCATCAAACATTACCTTTCTTTCTTCGATTGACATTTCCCTCCACTCGATGGAAAGCCGCCGAAGAATATCCTTTAAATTCATACCTGGACTTCATTAAACGCTGTGTTAATTGACAATCATAATAACCGTATAATATTGTTCACTGTTTAATTAATACCTGGTTGATCTTTGAGTAAATCTTCTTTTCTTTCCATTATATACAATGCGGGAGGAGGCACTGGGCGTTTGGGAGGATCTGGGAATTTGGAATCAACGACAGATGAATAATGAAATTTCTTGCTACTTCTCGAATCCACGAACAGAACAGATGACTTTCCATGATGAAAAATTGAATAAGAAGCTTTTAAATTTCCAAAATGCCTGTTGACATTTTTCAAAGGAAGAGAAAACACTCCACAAGCAGACATCTTTAAATCCTTCACGGATCATGACGGATGGCGATTGTCGGCAAAACAATGTGACCCCCTTCTCGTGACTGAAAATTCCCTAAGCCTCCTATATTTTCTCTAATTTAAAACGGCGCAACTTTAAAAAAAAAAAAAAAAACATTAAAATGTACGCATTCAAATAAAAGGTGCGTTCATGAATCATATTTAGTCTGTATTCAAATCACACTTTGATTCAAACAAATTGGTTTAGGCACAGAGTAGACAAGTTCTTGTTTGGCCATGGCAACAGGGGCTGTCCATAAATGACGTCACGCGATTTTGGCACAGATTTTTGTTCCTTTCTCCCCCCCCCCCTCCCCCTCCTCATGGCACACTTTGACCACAACAAGTTAGCCCCCCCCCCTCTCGAAAACTGGTTGTCATTGTAGTTTGTATGTATAGTGTGGCTGTAGGAGAAAACATTAAAAGAAGGCATTTGAAAACTGAAATTTGCAAAAATATTTTGATCAAACTTGTTATTTAATTTTGACCTGACATCACATTTTTTTAACCCCTCTGCCCCTCCCCCCCTAGTGCGTGACGACATATGTCCACTTCCATACGAGTCACCAGCAGGCCGGGTTTCACTTGGAAGGCGGTTTTATAATTGGCAAAGTTGGTCACATTATAAAGCTGCTAACTTTCCAGATTCAAAAGATGCAGCGATTCATTTTCGCTGCACCATGCAAGCTCGCCAACTACAGTACCTATCTCAGTTCACATTAGACGGCCGCCTCGTTGCTAAAATATAAACACAGAAGCGCTAATGACCAGTTACGAGTCAAAGCGACTGCAATGTTTCAAGCAATGGATACTATGCTTCCATATGTGTGCAAAGGCGGCCATACCCATTCAGTTAAAATCTTCAGTCCTGCATGTACTGCACACTCCTGTCCCATGTTTTGGCCTGAATGGCACGACCCCAGAACACATACGCGCTCGAGAATTGCACAAAATAGAGTAAAAAAAAAAAATAATCATTTAAACTTTCAATATATTTATTTCACTGGAATGCTATTTAACTGGTTTGAAGACTAACTATACGAGGCATGCCCACAACAATTTACAAACGTTTTTTAAACGAGCGTATTGCAATTGGTCAGATAAATTTTAAATCTACCTATTTGGCAACCTGATGGAAGCCATATATTGTGGGTCCAAAATCGCCTAGTGCAGAAATATGAATGATGAACCTGCTCCAGAGAGCAGTTTAACTAATTAACAGTTAAAAGCTGGTTAATCTGCCACCGAGAAGCACCATTCGCGGAGAAAGTCCGCGCTTCGATAGTTCGGTAAATTGAAAAAAGATAATGAAACAAACATGTTTTGAAAATGTTAGCTAAGAACGCAGTGTTACCGATAATACTTGTGCAACTGTGCTTTCGCGCGAGACCACTTCAGGCCTTGAGGATCTGCTGCACTCCCTCAACGACGGCACGGTGATTAATGCCGAACATGTCCAACAGGACGTCCGGTGGTCCGCTGCGTGGAATGCGGGGAACGGCCAGCTTGTTCACGATGATGTTCTTCTCCAGAGCAACGGCACTCAGAACTGCCTCGCCAAGGCCACCTGAAGGGAAAGAATGGAACATTTTAGAGCTCTGCCACCGAAGTCAAATAAAATGTGGAGGAAATTCAAACATGACAAAAAATTACCTTCTGGATAGTGGTCCTCGACCGTAACAATACGTCCTCCGCATTCCTTGGCATTTCGGATGATGGCTTGGCAGTCCAAGGGCTTAATCGTAAATGGGTCCATAACTCTAATGTTGATACCTGAACCGTAGGAAAATGCATTTTTTAACTTTTCATAAAAATGTGTCAAGATTGCAGCCAGACTTAATAAAACCCTACTAATGCACACCTGCTTTCTGGAGTTGGTCCGCTGCCTTCAGGGCCTCGTGCACGGTAACGCCAGCACCAATGACGAGTACTTTATCCTCGCCACTCTTTCGTACAATCTGAAGGAATAAAAAATACAACATGAACATACATTAATAGTCTGCAATTTTAGTTAAAATTACAGACAAATTTAGCACAAGCTTCCAAATAAATCTATAGAAACAATCAAATTTCCTTCATCTTTGCTGTCATAACTAACCTTGGCTTTACCGACTTCGAAAAGCTCGTCATTCTTGTACAAGACAGCGGTGTTAGGTCGCGACGTGCGGATGAAGCAGATGCCATGGATGTTGGCAGCCAGTTCCACGGAGCGTTCTGTCTCTACGGCATCACAAGGATAGAAGACCGTGCAGTTGGGAATGGCACGGAACATGGCGATGTCCTCCAACGCCATCTGCGACGGCCCGTCTTCCCCGATGGAGCATCCGGCATGGGATCCTGCAAGCTTGATGTTAGCCTGAGACACTGCTCCCATCCGCAGCTGATCGTATGCACGAGAGAAAAAGGCAGCAAAGGTGCTGACGAACGGCACCGTTCTGCTACGACATCCTGCGCCGATGGCCACGCCGACCAGATTCTGCTCGGCAATAAAGCACTCGAAATAGCGATCCGGGAAGGCCTAGAAATCGGTCGAAACATTTTAGTTTCCAATTCTTGCAAAAGTAGTTGTCAAATCTACGTGCGAGCTTATTACATTCTTGAACTTGTCGGCATAGGTAGAGTTTTTGGTGTCGCCGTCCATGGCGATCACCCGAGAGTTATTCTTTCCAATCTTGGCTAGGGCAGTTCCGTATGCCAGCCGTGTGGCGACCTGACAAACAATGCACAAACAGCGAGTCAGCAACATGTACCTAATTTGCCTCGAGGCGAACACACTGCCATCGAAACGCTACGAATTTAGAGCTTAAGAGGGTTGCATACCAGAAAAAGCCTTTTTTTCTAAATTATATTATAATTTAATTTTGGAAACTGTCAGGAACAAATGAAATGTACGAGGACCTAGCATAAATATTCTTTTATTTGTTTAATTTTTTTGTTTGTGTATATGTATATTGCATTTCATGGAAATATGTTCGTAAAGTTTATAATTGTGAGGGTCTGGTAAACTTTACAGACATATTTCCATGAAATGGAACATACATATACATAAAACAAAAAATTTCAACAAATAATAGAATATTTATGCTAGGTCATCGTACATTCCATTTGTTCCCAACAGTTTCCATAATTAAATTAAAAAAATAATTTAGAAAAAAAGGCTTATTCTGGGATGCAACCCTCTTAAATGTTTCTTACAGCTTCCCCAAGCTTGTAATTTGGCGGCTCCGATAGACGGATATTGCTGATGTTGGCAACAGGAGCAGCAGCCGGGCTCGGGATGGCTAGTTTTGTGGGTCCCTCGCTTTTGATGAGCTTCTGAATGCCCGCAATGACTTGGGCAGACTTGTCGCCCAACGGCTTTCCATGCCAATTCAGCTCATCTTCGATGCCTTGGTTTTTTAAGTTTAAGGTAAGAAAGCAGGACAACTGATGCTTGTAGCGAAGTTTCATGTATTCCAAAACATACCAATAAATCCTTTTCCCTTGAAGGTCTTTGCCATGATGCAGGTGGGTTTGCCTTTACACGCTTCTGCAGCATGGAACGCCTCAACCAGTTCTGCAACATCGTGCCCATCTACCACATACGTGTTCCACCTATATATGCAAGAAAAAAGTCATATTTCGCTCTTCCTCGATTGTCCGAGATCGGTAGCATTCCATGATCTTTACCCAAATGACTCTGCACGCTTCTTGTACAGCTCCATGTCATGTTGGAAAGCAGTTGCCTCGCTTTGACCGAGTCTATTGATGTCGAAGATGGCCACCAGATTATCCAGCTTGTAGTGGCCGGCAAAGGACATTGCCTCCCAAACGCTGCCCTCTGCACTCTCGCCATCCCCCATCATGCAGAAAACGCGGTAGCTAGTAATAAAATCGTGAAAATAAACAATCCAAAATCCTTACTAGGGCTGTTCCGAACATTTCCGTAGCCGTTTGGCCGAACATTTGGCCCCAAATCGAATACGAATCGAATATTTGGCCTCAAATTGAATATGAATCGAATATTCGGCCCCGAATCGAACATTTGGTGATGACTAATCTAAATTTAAAGTCATTGTGATTTAGTTCAGTCGCAACGATGATTTTTTTTTTCACCATCGCCTTTTTAAAAATCTTGGCACTTGCAAAAATGATTCCACGAATATTCTTGACTGTACTTACTTGGACTTGTCTACGTATTTGCCGACAATGGCCATGCCGGCAGCACAACTCAGACCCTGTCCCAAAGAGCCTGTTGCTACATCGATGAAGTTGAGTTTCTGGAAAATTTTAACGTTTCGAGCTTAACATTCAGTCTGCACATTCAGTCTACATTTTCAGTTTTGTGTACTTACTGGTGTTGGGTGGCCTTCCAAATCTGAATCAATTTTCCTCAAATTCAGAAGCTCTGAATAGGGAAACAATCCTGCTTCAGCCCAGGCAGCATACAGAACGGGGCAAGCATGACCCTAAAACAAAAAACAAAAGTGAGCATAGATTTAAAATAAGCTATCATAAACACAATATTGAATGCAGGGACGAAATCAAATAAGATTCTGACCTTTGACATGACAAATCTGTCGCTACCCGGGTCCCGGGGGGCTGATACCTTGTATTTCATGGTGTGGAAAAACAAGACAGACATCAGCTCTGCTGCTGATGCACATGATGTTGGATGTCTAAAAAAATGATAAAATAAAACTGCACGATTAGTTGATAGCTATATAGAACAACTTTTATCACATCATTTTTAGAATTAGCAATTATTGATGAACAAAGTGATTTGTTAACATATCTCGCGCGAGTCAGTTTGAATAGGCTACACATTTTAAAGAAAGTGGATCGATGATTGATTATTTAGAATCAACAGATAGACTATATATCCATAAATATAACAAAAGGATCAAGTGCATGTAGCGAAATTTCCTGATTTTTAAAAATAAATCCTATATAACATTCTCAAAGTATTCAGCTTCGTCTTTGCAAGCGTTTTTTAGTGATTTGAATTCTTGGAAGTCAGTCTTAACATCCTCGAAAATTTAGGAATTGGTTCCTATAAAATGAAAAACTGATGTCATCTAATCTAAAACATTTACACAAAATATAAGCTTACAAAACATATATATTTTTAATCCCATTTATTATGCTACCTCTAATAAATAATACATATGTATTTTAAAAATTATTATGAGCAAGATATTTCAAAACTATTCATCCCAGTTGCAATTCCATTTCTAAGGGGTTGCAAATTAGCCAATCTGTGGAGTCTCCCAGTTGAGCAACCTTAATATTTTTAACCATTCCACTAAGAATTTGAAATGAATTCAAGAGTTTGAAATTTTACCAACATTACTGGCCATTACCAGCATTTGCTAAAATTGTAAACAATAACAAAATTATCTAAAACTTTAAGCAATCCAGTTTCATTCACACCAAAAAATACATGGAGAGGGGAATCCATAAAAACAGGAACTATGGAATATTGCATATAAAAATCTAAAGGAGTGTACATTCGTGCACTACCCCTTACAAAATTCTAAAAAATAATCAACCGTCTCTAAAGTGCAACCCGTTCCAGTTCCCAATAAACCGAGAACCATGCAGTCATCGTCCTGGTCAATTACAATACAATCAGAAACTCCTGTAGCAAAAAAGTGTACAGGAGCAACCAGCCATTGTTCTGCAAGAGACTATAAAACTGCTGGATCATTATTCACATCTTTTACTGGCTACCAGTTAAATGCTTGTCTGCTGCAGGAAAACTCGATTACCAGCCGTAATAAACCAGATTTGGGCTGATAATGGCATCACCACCGCCATATAACGCTCAGTCATCCCCAAATGCAAGATGCCTGAGGGCATGTTCGGAACCCAAAATGCTATTTCAAGAGTTCTATAGTTTCTCAGAGCCAAGTCTGCAAAACCGTCCACTTTCAAGTTGCCCTTGAGTCGACCTGCCTTGCGCCTTCTAAAGGTCAGCATCCAAATTGCGAATTAAAAAAAGTGCCTCATAGGAAAGCATCATCGATAAGAAAAGAAGAAAGTTCGAGCCACTAAGAAACGTGAAACCCCCGACAAGATAAAGCATTATTGCAGAAATCGTATAAACATCCCTCAGTATTTGTTAGTTGCCAATTATCAGGGTTTTCAGAACACAGAGCTGGAGACATCACGAAAACTGATTCTACAATAACAAATATTTTGGACTGCTGATGTTTCATTAAATCACTAATTTATCTTAAAAAGAAATCGCTTGATTGACATTCTTTTACACTTGTGAAAACCTGTAGAATTGTTCCCTTACTGGTGGAATCACTCCGGGTTCCCCCACGAAATAAATTTTCAACTTCCCTGACTTTTCCAGATTTGAAAATAATTTCCCTGACCAAAAAAAAACAGGGAAGAACACCAAATGATGTGTAGATGCGAGAGTAGATAGTGTTGTATGTGCCCTTTGAAGGACAGCCCTACTTGACATATGATGGTTATTTATGGAAACACTTATCACTTGCTAATTGTTTTAGCTACTAATGCAGTTTGCCACATTTTTGGTAGCAGCAAGTGATGATGGACGCCACGGAAGGACATGTTTCAGAGAAACATGCTTAATTTCCCTGACTTTATCCAAATAATATTGATTTCCCTGACTTTTCCAATTTCCCTGACTATTCCAGGTTTTCCATGTTTTCCAGGTCTGGGGGAAGCCTGTAAATGACACTGTAAAAGAGAAAATTTCTAAAATACAACACAATTAGCATACACGTACATGAACGCCTAGATGCTTGAATTTGGCAACATCATACAGGAATATATCATTTTTAAGTCTGTGCAAAATTAACCCGCAGATGGATTTCTGGAAAACTAATGATGTCAACAGAGGTATCAAATTCAAGAATTAACGTTTGTTGATTATTGGATTGATGCATAAGCGCTGTCAGACTTTTATTGCTTTTTCATGTGAACTTTGTATTACACTGACATTAGAAAAGCAGGATTATAAAACAAACGACGACGTAGAATTTCACATCATCAGGTCATCACCACATCATTACATTACACAATTCCAAAAATAACCATAACTGCCGATAGTCCATTCAATGTTTTATGCAATTCCTTCAAACTATAGTATATTCAAACCATGGCAGTTATCCATTGCTCAAAAACCTTCTACAACTTTGGCATATTAACCCACAACTTTACGAGTTCAAGGGCTTATTTTTCCAAGCCCATGCAAACAACGGTGTCATTTCTTAGAAACACTGGTGATCTTAAAGTGCCAAAATAGTAAACCATTCGACGAACTTTTTCCCCTCTACAAGTTTCCAGAGAAGTTTAACCGGAATCCTGGAGGATTTCCTGATTGCTAGACATTATAGAGTTTGCCCTACAGTCTGAAGCATGCAATCGTGCAAAAACAATGCTAGGCAATTACATTGAGCAAGAAGAAATAAGAGTTCACGGAAAATCCCAAGTTCCTGCCAAAACCTGAATTTAAATTTCAAAGCCTGCTTCAGGATACAACCATCAACGGCGTTTCCGGCACGACTATGGCGATTATAAGAACATTAAAAGACATCAATTCTTCTGATAAATGTGAACTAACCAGCTTCGAGATACTAGTAATTCAACCTGAAGAATACAGGTAGCATTTGTCACGCATTGAGTTTTGCCTCATGCCATGCAAGACTGCCTGCTTGTTTTTATATCAACTTGCAAGTCTTTTATAAATTAATTCTGGCAACTAAAATTGATTTATGGTTATATAGCGAAAAATCCCTATTACCTCAAGTCTGAAACTTAATACAATTTCATTTAATACCATGCTGTACTGCAAACTTATTTAAAAAATACAACTGCCCATTTGAATTTCTTTTTTAAAATATTATTTCACTATAAAACCCAAATTGGCAATGTATGCGTTGCATCAAGGAGCCCCTGTTGGTCCATGCAGAACTCATATTTAATGAGGTCATTGCTCAACCTCGATATCCACTGTTAAGATAGTACAACTGGCTATTAACTTGTCATTTTGGTTAAGATAACGAAATTGTTATTAGCTCTATAACTACCTATCATCATGACCACAAAAAAACTCATCACAATAATTCCTCGAAAACTCATTACATTTGTTCTCCATACATACAACTTGTAGCCTACACGTACAATAAATAAGTCACGTGATGAGCAACTTTTAGTTGATTTCTAGTTCCATTAATAAGCATTGGTAGAATGACGTTGTATTAAATTAAACATAAACCTACATGAAATTATTGTATGATGCTGGGTTGTCATGTCAATTACAAAATTGTAAATGGAGTAGAATGCTATACCAATTTACATTGCAGCATAATTTGAACACAACAAATGCAATCTAAAAAGTCGTGCTATACATAACCTTGCTTAAAGTTGCTTAGCCTATTCTTTAAAAACAAACTTGTACAGAATATAACCAACCCAAGAAAGCGGGATGAAAATTATTATTCAAAAGTTTAGCAATTATGAAATCGGGAAGGAATAAAATGTCGACCTAAATTTTTATACAGCAAGTGCACTGTACATGTACATGTATTTATAAAGATTAATACTGTAGGCCTAACCAAGCTACATTCAGTAGTATATAAAGTAAATTATGCTCGAAGCAATTAAACCCACATGTGGGGACCTCTCAAGAGATTTTAAGGGAAAAACAGACTATGTGAAAATAAGCTTTAATAGATTTGAAATTACATGTACACATAGGGCCTATACATGGTTGACACATGTTAATTAGTCACCTTGACACGTGTCTGTCAAACTTTTGCTAAAATTAAAACCAATTAAGTGTATATTCAAAATTCGAGAAAAAAATAGCACAACCAAAATAGACTATGGGGGGGAAACAAAAACAATGCACGTGAAAATGCACTTTTCCTCCAATTTTAGCATGCGGCATGCAGTCTGATGACTCAATAACAGGTTTTCGGGCATTACGTGTTTTCCGTAGGGGAAAAAAAGTGAAGGTTGATATAATCAGACTTGACAAGCATTTGCATCCTTCGAAACGACAGACTGGCCAAAATCTATATTTACGATTTTTACTGCCGGCACGATTTAGTCAAATGCCGGCCTAAAGTTTGAAGGCTGGCCTGCAGGATCCGTGAGAGCCCCAGTGAAGACGTAGTACCGGCTGGAATTAAAACCCTCGGAAGTAATTAAAGGCCCTCGTGATTATAACGTCGGTATATAGTGATGCCCACCTTGAACCCGGCAGGCAATAAATGTCCAAAGAGAGGCGGGGCTTGAAAAACCAAATGCAACAACAAGGACAAAGTTGGTTTGCATGGAATGCATTTCCATTCTCCATTTAATGGGCAATTATGGTCTCGAACTGGTTTTCCCAGAGGGAAGTCCAGGCTCGGTTTGGGGTAAAAAACCACTTTTGTAACTTTTGAAGTCAATTTGCAGGCTACCATAACTTCTGAAAACTTAACAAAAATCCTACGAGAATTTTTATGTTTATAAAAACTTCGAAATTCGTCATTTTTTTTTTTTTTTTTACAAATCGCATCCAATGAAATTATCGTATATTTGCATTGGAATACATGCAGAAACCAGAAATTTATCTACAGCAGGCTATGATTAAGCATTCCTGCTTTATTCTTGCATTAATTAGATTATTTTTATGCCGCACTAAAATCCTAAAGTTGATTCTAAAATTCTAAAGTTGGATATTTCTAAAAAAAAAGTGTTTCATCTTATCTGAATCCTCCACGGCTTGGAGGATTCAGATAAGATGAAACACTTGCGAGGTACCAAATTGCAAGGTTATCGTACATGTAGTATAACCACAAATAAGATAGCTTCGACAATTAAGTTTCAATTTGACAGATAATGCACTAGAATGACTTTCGCCGCCTCTGCTTTCCTATTTTTACAAGAATACATTAGCACATACAGTATTCCCTAAAATCTAATTAACTGCATGCAGAGTAAACTGGGCATTATAAAAAATTTAAATTCAATAAATAATCGGTAAAAGATCATGCCGAGGACGCCATTGCAACTTTGACATTGAAAGGGTCAAATCACAGTATGACGTATGCAAATTAAAATGCTAACAAAAATTACGAAGGAAGTACTTGTAACATACCGGTAATGAGGAAGAGACGGACGATAAAAACTGATGTTATTAAGATTCAAAATGAGGAGAAAAAAAAAGGGAGACCAAGGCCGCCGATAAACCAATTATTTTAGAAGGTCAGTCAAGGTTAAACGTTCTTGGGTCATTACGGAAGACCAAAAGGATGTTTGCTTTGGGCCATAGCTTATCAGCATTTAACTAAAAGTCGACGATGTGTATTACTTTATTTTCACTCACAAAATATTATTTTTAAATACGAAAAATCGATAACATTGCATCAGCAAAACAGGATGAGATAATTAAGACCAGTACACAGTTCCATTCGTGATTTCTGACATTTGGAAATGCAAACTTACCCAGATTTGCTGGCATCTGTAGCTTTGATGCTGTTAATTCGGAGCCGATTTGCGATGTCATTTAGCTCTTGGAGCGTGGCCTTGTCTACTGGAGCCATGTTGAACAATTTATCTATTCAGAATACAGATAACTTCTCTTCCAAGACACAAATTTGTGTGGAACGAATGGTTTTCAGCGGTTCTATATATCGCTTCCCTACCGGTAAATTACGTCACTTGACATTTACAACTTTCCGCCACCTAGCGACAGACAGAGGCAATCCTGTTTCTGCTAGACGCAGATTGGCACATCAACTGTCATTGGACCATATTCAAATATTTAGCGGGAACTAATTGAGACGCCATCTTGAAATAGGAAATTCCTATATTTTAAATATATTATGACGTTTACAGTATTAAGTACTTATTAAGTATTAAGTAAAGGCTCACAATAAGTAATAAATACGTTCACTAATTAGAAGAAATAAAATTCGGATAAATTTACGGAGTTACATGTACAATGGCGCATTTAAAAAGGCCTGATTTTTTTATTTGATTTTGAAGATTGATGTGTAGCCAGGAATATATGTCGCTGCTACACGCAGATTGGCACATTAAATTATCATTGAATCGTATTGGAAAACTATACGGATAGCGATTACGAAGCCATCTTGAATTAGTTATATAAGGAACATGAGGACATGATTTTGTTATTATTTTTTAAATAAAGTCGACGGAATTTTGAAAAATAATTTTTATCACGAAGTTGACCAATTCCAAAGGTAAATATATATTCGACGCCATCTTGAATCGCCAATTTCTGTTATTTAGAGATTTATTTAAATTAAGGCATATTATCTAAAATTCTCACGAAATAATTTGTGCAGAATATATACAGACCTCCATTTTGAATGCAACACAGACTAATATATTCGTATATTATATTAAATTGCGCTAACATTTTAAGATACACTTTTTCTGTTTCCCTATATTTATAAAGTTGGTCACCGGCTGTTTTTTGTCAAAACCAAAACCTTGACCTGCTTATTAATGCGTGTGACCTGCATAAATCTACTTGCATATTTGAATAGTGAAACTGTCAGAAGAGTGAATAAAAGTACTAGTCATGGTAATTATTTTATCGGCAAATGTTCTCATCTTAAAAGTGCGCGCCCTCGAGGGCAATAATTAGCAACGAGAAAATATAAAAAATTGAGACAATTAAGATCGAGGAAAAAAAAATAAAAATGAGGCAATACAGTAAAAAAAGACTGCAAGTTTATAACTGAAGAAAAACACAAGGCGAGGACATTAACAAAAAAAAAACAACAGGAAAATTCAAATATGGCTTAGTGGAGTCGATAGAAATTTCTATTAAAATCATATTTCCCATCACAGAAACCTGTGCACGTCAATATAAATCATCTTATTGCTGAACATATTTTAAATAGATGTCTTTGTTGTGTTCTGGCCTGATCAAGATGGGCCGTGTAGTAGCTTTCCACTTCTAATAAAGAAAAACGACACAGACGGTCATTGCGCATTGCACAAATCTTCCACAAAATAACATGCGTCCCCCAAAAAAACTGCAATTTATAAATAGCGGATATTTAAAACTATGTGCCCATGCCCAGAAGCGACTATTATAGTCATAAAAAGGAAGCATTCTGTTTTTTTTTAAAGATTCTTGAGAATGTGCATAGTTACACCATTGTCAAAATTACCTCTGATAATGTTCCTGGTGTGCTCAACAGCTTCCAAATCGCTATGATTGGTATACACAATACCGAGCTAAGCGAAAGGCACCAACCCAATACTTCCGCCCACACTGGATACTTATAAGTCTTGTTGTACGTGATGCTATGGTAATTAGCCAAAGAAAACAGAAATAGGCCCTATAGAAATTTGAAAAAGTCAAATGTTAGTATACCCACGAAAAAATGACTAACGTAAATACTCGATTAAACCCCGGCTTCCAATTAACGAGGGCTCGAAAAATCCTCGGGTTGCTAGTAGTATTCCCTAATATTTTGCGCCACACATTTATTGATAGCTTCGTGCAATGCATAGAAGATTCCCATTAAATTATTATTGAAATATTAGGCAAATAAAATTCACTTATCGAAGTCCGTAGATGCTCGATTCTGGTAATTTTCTGTCATCTTTAATTTCTTGATACCAAATTTGAGGAAATAATAAGCCCGAGTCTCGAATAAATCCCGGATCAATGTTAATTTTAAATAAACCATCGGGAATTTATTCGAGTATTTATGGTAATATGAAACTACGGATTCCCCTCCCTCCCTTAATAACACTGGACGTACTATGTATGAGGGGTACTCAAACACATGACACAAATTTCACACAATGGCTCAGATAGCCCAGCTCTCTAAATTGTTGAGGTCATTGCAGAGAACCTCTCTGAGCTCATGTGTGCGAAATTATTAGCGTATGTTTGATTACTCCAATCTAAAACGATTTTTTGTTATAATAACAAAATCGATATTAATTATTTTTCTTGGAATGCAAGATATCGGTTGATACACAGAATGTACTAGCTAAACCGGACACATTATACTTGCAGCACAAATCACTGGCGTTATGTATTTCCAGCAAATCTTCAGCCAAGGGCCAATCTCGCTACCGATCATGTCCTTGATATTGGCATAAAACCTGTCGATACCATAGATCCAGGCGACAACGACACTTTCGAAGAAGCAGAACCACAAGAGTGGGACACCGCTTGCTGAATAATAGTCAAACAACTGAAACACGTAAATTCCACCCTGCAAACAGAATTTGTTCGAGATGTGAGAGTTATAAAAATAGGCCCATGCATGTATTGTGAAGTCAGAAAACACTTACGTTGGTAACTAGCAAAAGGCCGACCAAGAAAGTCATAAAACAGACGGTGGCAGTGAAGAGTTCACGAGCATATCTTCGTCTGAACAAGTTTGGATAGAGATCCACAATTGCAGTGACCATACCATCGGTCTGCACAAACTGCGAATAAACAAAAACGACAACTGCAATATTTGTCGTTTGGGAGGTTTTTCATGATTCAAATTAAAAAAAAAAACTAACCTGGCTGTCCAAACCGACCAATAAGATCATGAAAAAGAAAGCAACCGAGAAAAACGGGGCTCCCGGCATCTGAGCTATGGCTTTGGGATACGCAATGAATATCAATCCAGGTCCTAAAAGAATGGTTCAAGAAAAATTTCAAACAAACCTCCTATCAAAGAAACGATTTTAATCTTTTAGGAACACAAATCGTTCCTACCAGATTCCGCAACCTCGTTTATGGGAAGGTTTAGTTCATGTGACATGAACCCAAGAACCGAAAAGATGACGAATCCAGCAAACACGCTCGTGCCACTGTTGATACAAGACAGGATGATGCAGTCTCTGGAAAGCAGCATTGTCATATGAACATTTTTTTCCCCAAGTCATCTTTACTAGAAAACTTGAGATTTGGCACATACTTGTAGCAGTTGTGGTTATAGTAATTGTAGCTACCCAAAGCAGTGGTGGATCCCAGCGCCACAGCGTAGGAGAAGAAGATTTGTGTTCCGGCGTCCATCCACACCTGAGAATCTGCTAGTCTCCCAAAATCGGGGTTAAGGTAATAGACAATGCCGTTCACAGCCCCAGGTAGGGTAACACCCCTGACCAGTAACACGGTGAGGATTACGTAGGGAAACGTGGATGTGAAATACACAATCTAAAATAAACAAATTCACAAAAACGTACTTCAGCAGTGTGATGCACAGTCACTTGAAGATGGGGATGATTGTAATTAGGATATGGGAATTTAATTCGGTGTGCACCGGGCCAATGGTTCTGTTTCTAATTTAAACATATAAGAGTATGCATAAATTAGAAACAGAACTGCTGCCCTTTTGAATGAAAAATTGGCCCATCCTGATAAATCCCATCCTAAATCTGAAACTCACTCAAGATCTTTATTTGAAGATTTACAAAAAAAAGTAATTTACCTTGCCACTCGATTTAATTCCTTTGCAAACGCACAAATAGCAGATGACCCAGGCACCAAACAGCGCCACTGCCAAATCCCATCGTACATTTCCGATTTCTTCAATACCAGTGGACAGGTGGAGAATTTTATGTCTTAAATAGATTGGAAATGGAAGTCAGCTTTAAAAGGCATATCTTGAGATGCTGAAAATGCGACATAATTTATTGGAGGGATTCGGGGAAGACTAACTCCCAAAATTCCACGGCCGGATCGACCCGAAGAGATTGGTTCATCACTTCATTCGTCGCGTTTCCAAAAGACGATTTGATATAGCAATGTTCTGGAAATCAAATGAAAATATGAAAGCTTCACTTAATTTCCAGATCAATTTCCCATGATAAAGAAATATTAATACAGTACTAAATTGAAGTGAATTATCTTAAAGAAATGAAATGGAAAGTTTGAAAATCATTACCTGTATTCCAAGCATTACTGCAAGAGGCCCATGGTAATTCATATGTCAGGGAATATCTCATATAGACCAAAGCCCAAGCTAGAACTACTATGTAATAGACGTCAAGCAGGGCCACAACAACAATGGTGCCATAACCGATTCCTGAAAACTCAGTTATAATTGTAGCTTTTGTATTTTAATAATTTTGAATGAATACGTGCAAATAAATTGCAGCTTACCAGAAAATAAGGGGCAAATGTTCCAAGCACTGATCCCTCCTTCGCCCATGAACTGCCCCAAGGCAATTTCAAGGAAAAAGATCGGGATACCACCACCAATAAGAAATATAATGTACGGGATGAAGAATGCCCCTGGAAAAAGTAAGAAATTCAAGCAATGTTTGACTTAAATTCCAGCAATTTGATAACAAATTATAATAAAAAATAATTTTATTAACATATTTTGACTAATGTTATCGAAAAAAGATGCGTGTATTACTATGAAACAGAAAAACTTTTTTCAATAATTCAGAGTGATGCATTTGATTGGGCCTCTCGAATATCTTTTCAATATGCCTTCAGCTAGGAAGCAAAAATATATTGAAATTGTAATGAATGCAAAAATGATAAATTGCGACATAGTAGCACAAAGTACTTTTAATTAATATTGAGTAGGACAAAAACAGTAACAATTAAATTTAGGTTGGCTTTCCTGTCATGCAATCGTGCTATGTAAGGTTGCCTAAATATGAACCGTTATTAGTATACAATGGCATTACGTTACATTAATTTTACGACCCCCATTGACATAATATATAAATTGTACTTGATAATCTAACAATATTTTGAAAAAGTAAAAATAAGGCTTTTTTTAATTTAAAAGATAACCAAACTATTAAAATCAACATTTTGAAATTTGTAACTATTGGGGTCACATATCATGTCACCAGTGTTATAAACCAAATGTGTGATATACATGTATAAATTTGTATGTGATATGGGCATATGTTTTTGTTATCTTCACATATCATTTCATATGGTGATGAAAATCGGCTTCAAACGGTCAATATTTTCTCGAAAATATTTTTTTAAAATGAAATAAACCCTCATTATATGAAGAATTTTATGAAATAAGGCTTTTTAAAAAAAAAAAATACAAATGAATAACTTTCAATAACGAAAAATTCACTCTACATTACGTTATTAGTGAAAGCAGCAGTCTTTATAAAACCTAAGCACTGTTTACTTAGAGACTTGTTAACATTATGCAACATAATCGCAACTGCATCACAAAACTTAAGTGGAAACACTTTGAATAAATAACACCTAACCACCCTCCTTTACTCCATTGATTGATGGTATCCTTCATAGGTTTCAAAGGTTTTTAAGTGCACATTGCTCTGAATTACTTTAGATTAAACCTCATTAGTGCGCAAAAGACTTTTCTGAGTAATGAAGATGTTCAAACTCATTTTACTCCTATTCAAGTCTTACAAAAATCTCAAAACTTTTTAAAAATACTTCCAAATGCTAGACAGGAAAATCTACCACATGAAAACAATTCAATGGCAAAATGCTGACAGTAAAATTTCTAATTTAAATCCAAAAAGTAAATCTGGATTTTCTGATAATCAGCCTTTTAAAAACATAATAAATTCAGCATTTGCATCTCACTGTTTAGGCATTTAGTTTTATTAAAAAATTTAAGATAAGGTCTCAACATTACTTCTCCTTATTTCTATAAATAAAAATCGTATGTTCCAAGCAGTTATATTTATTTTATTAGAATATTCAAATAAAATACGTAATAAAATAAAATAAATATAATTAAATAATAATCGAATGTTTCTTTAAATGTTTCGTTCAATTTTGAAAAATTAAGTTGTTCCACATTTAAAAAAAAAATATAATTATTAACAGCTTAGAGGGTTGCATACCAGAATAAGCATTTTTGTTCCAAACTATTTTTTTATTTAATTTTTGAAACTGTTAGGAACAAATGAAATGTACGAGGACCTAGCATAAATATTCTATTATTTTTTTTTTGTTTATGTATATGTATTCCATTTCATGGAAATATGTCTTTAAAGTTTACCAGACCTTCTACAATTATAAACTTTACAGACATATTTCCAAGAAATGGAATACACATATATATAAACAAAAACATTAAATAATAGAATATTTACGACAAGTTTTTGCATATTCCATTTTTTCCTAACAGTATCCAAAATTAAATAAAAAAATAATTTAGAAAAAAAGGCTTATTCTGTTATTATTATATTCTATATAACACTTTCATTTAATTTTTTACATTACATTTTTAAAATGATGGCATTAAAAAAAATGTTTATTCGACTATCTTGAATAGTTTTAACTAATTGAAATAGCAGGTAATTTGCACTGCCATCAGAAAAAAAAATTCAATGTTTTATATTACCAGGTAAACAAGGTTAACGACACGCTAAACATGGTCAAAAAATCACAATAGCATTCTCCCAATGCAACTCACCTCCACCGTTCTTGTAGCACAGGTAAGGGAACCTCCAAATGTTGCCGAGCCCGACCGCAAGCCCGATGCACGACAATAGGAACTCGATCTTGTTGCCCCACGTTGCCCTTGGTGGAGCGGCCACATCTTGGATGACTATTTCGTCTTTGGGCATGACTGCCACAGGATGACTTGTGTCCTGGTCACGTTCCTGGACGAGCACTGAAGTGTGCTTGAGAAATCTGTCCTCGATTTGGGAGCAGGCCATGTCCACCACCAGGGTAGGCAATCTGCAACTAAAAAATGGCCCTGCTTTACTTCACCAATTAAGAAAAATCCCAAAAAAATGAAGAATAATTACCCCAGATACCGCACAAATGCATGATGTACAGACGTATCAAAATTCGCTGAATTGTTAAGCCACTTGTAAGAACCCCTGCTTCCAAGTTGCACATGGCCTAGCAGCAGGCCGAAATAAGTATTCAATTACTCGTGGGAACCTCTAAAACGAGGTTTATTGATCACGTGTTCAAATGCGCTACAATCTTTTACCCTCCATTCAACAATATTTTATAGAACATAAAACGGACAGCAAACACAAAAAGAAATAATGATCCTCTGTTCCCGAACAATTCCCGAGTGGCGACATCCGGAATTAACAAGTCGCCATAACCACAAAATATAAATAAAATATTGCCGGAGCCTGATATCCGTGTGTGAAGAGTTCCATCTCTAAAAGACTCAAGAATGAGATAGCATCAAGAAGCAATCTCTTTCCAAATCTTCAGATCATGTTAAATCATTAAACCGATCTTGAGTTCTCTGAATCTTCCAAAATACAGACCATCTTGATTGAGTAATCTTTTTAAAGCTTTTTCAGTTGCAACAGAAATCAGGATCCAGTAAATCATTGCAAGAATGAAGGGATTCATTGAATAAAATGGTAGAAATCCTGCTAACAACATATGTAAAGTTCAGATGGATTTTGAGGAGTAAATCCTAGAATTGGAACACACGAGAACAGTCCTCGCACACGAATAACATAACAGTGGCATATAGAAAAAGCCTTAACCAAGCTTTACCCACACGATTCCCTAAAACAGTTAGTAAACATGAATAATTACAGGCTCGAATAACAATCGGCTAACCAGCCTGAACTATGATTAAAACGTATTCATATCAATTTATAGAATTAAAAATAAACGTTTATCCTACTTAATATTGCCTGAAAGATTCAGTAAGTGTAACTAAAAGTAACATGATTTGTTGCGACGTAATTACGCAAGGTATTTCATAATACTGCGCGGGCTACGGTTTTCCTAACCCGAAGAGCCCACTTTTGCCTAGCAGTAATTGCCATTAGATTCAATGCAATTAAGTTATCTTAGCATACACTTGCAATCTACGTAAATTGCATCTACAAATGATCTCGGTGTGCGATTTTAAATTTCTATAAGAAGCAACGGGGTTCATAAAAATCAAATGTGGCGACTAATACGGGATGTCAAAGGCCACTGTGTCGTGGGTGATCTCTTCCGAAGTAACCCGGTCATTGTTAAACATGTAAACGTCAGATTAAATGCACCATCTGATGCAAACCCAATATAAGCCGTCTACGCTAAAATGATATTAATTCCTATGGGCTAGTGGTCCATTAAGCATGTCACTTGGATAGAATTGCATGAATGTGCAGAAAAATACCGAATTTACTTGTGTAATGGCCACACTTTTTTTTTGAAAAGCGTGTACCCTTCAAAACATTGGTGGGGCTATTACACGAAACATCATGTTAAAACTGCACAAAAATCTCCACTTTAATATTTAGTATTGACAACTACACCAAAACCTGTAAATAGCGAACTTCTATATAGCGATGACCAGCGATAACTCAGTCGGCACGGTGTGTATGGTCAGCACTTTTGCTGAATCTGCATTTAATAGCACTATCTCTCCAAATAACACAACTTTAATTTGGTCCCCATTGTTTTGCACTAGTCACAGGTTTTGGTGTATTACACCACCATAAAAGAAACCTTCTGTATAAAAATCTAGTGCTTCACGGCAGAATATACAAGAAAATCTGTAAATAGCATCCCTCTATATAACACACTACCGAGAAGTAACGATCCCTCACAGTTGGTACGGATCCATTTTATAGAACTAGCCGAACTCTCCCTCCAAGTAGAGCACCTTTGGTTCCGTCCCAATGGTGTGCGCTATTCACAGGTTTTGCTGTATATACCCATTTCAACTTTCAAAAATTAACACTTCATCATCGGATTTTCGGCAATGCATATATTGCGCAATATATGGCTCGAAAAAGTTATTTGGTTCGCCAACTTGCTAATTCTACCTTTAGAATTCATTTTATGCATTGCGGTAATCGTTCTCACATACGATACAATACTTCGAACATTGTATCGAAAATTGAATGGAATAAAATTATTAATGTTGAATTAACGTTGAACTGTTGAATTAATTTGGGCGGGGCCGTTGCAAGAGTAAACACGTTAAATTAGCTTTAGGTATGGCCTATTTTTCGTTATTAAACGAATGGCTACATTCCTTTCTTTTCAGACTTTTGCAAGTCAGAATGGAAGACACGTGAGATAGTTTTATATAACAACAGTGTAAAATTTACGAAAGACACGAGGAAATTAAGGTAGCTAGCAGTATGCTTAATGAACCGCCCACTTATTAATATTCTATGTTGTGGCTTCAAGAGCGCTAATTCTCGAGCAAAATGCTATTATTACTTCTACCATCGCGCAGATAGGTTTTTAAATGCACACAGAGGAGTGCATGCCATTTTTGAGTTTCTCCCAGCCATTTCGCTATAATTCTAAAGCTGGTCACACACGAGGCAATTTATCGGTCGAAATAAATTGCCCCAAATTTCAAGACAATTTATTCCGAAGAACAAATTTAAATTTTTGCCACACACAACATATTTCGGAATTCCATATCAAAACCCTGCAATTATCGACAGCACTGATTGATACGGAAAATGAGAAATGTAATCTGGTACACATGCACGTGAGATTTTCCGGATTCTTGATTGGTCGGGAAACTGAAATAAATTTCCTGAATAGAATATTATTCCATTCTAGAAATAAATTGCAATTTCCAGGCATGA